>CABHPP010123208.1:0-18163 GCA_902168425.1 Peromyscus attwateri
TGTGTGTGTGTGTGTGTGTGTGTGTGTGTGTGTGTGTGATGTGTGATGTGGGCACATGTGTGCCACAACATGCAGTGGACATCTTGTTGGAGTTGGTTTTCTCCCCTCACTTTGATGTGAGTTCTGGGTATTGAACTCAGGTCCTTAAGTTGTCAGCTTGTGTGGTAAGAGCCTTTACCTGCTGAGCCGTCTCACTGGCTCCTGCTATAGTTTTATCAATCTGTCTGTCTATCTATCTGATGTGATTTTAAAAATCTTCCTCCTTTCAAGATTTCCCCCCTAATGACCCCCTAGACATGGACTCACTATGTAGCCCTGGCTGTCCCGGGACTCACTGCATCCACCAGGGCAGCCTGACCTCGCAGAAGTCTGTCTGCTCTGCCTCAGAGTGCTGGTATTAAAGGCGTGCGCCCCACACTTGGCTTTGCAGTTGTTATTTATGTCTGTGTACAGGATAACTCTTGCTCATCTTTCTTGTACTTCTTCTGTGCTTCCTTTATGAACTCCTCAAGTTCCTTACAAAACTTACCGTTTGCTTTCTTTATTCCTTCAGGAAAATTATTCACCATTGTCTCTTTATTTCTTCTGCCCAGTTCTCTCCCTTTTTCTTCTTGAATTATGGACTGTAGCTGTATTAGACTGTCTGGTATTTCCTCACAGCATTCACATGGTCTGTTCTCTCCTCCCTTACTTTTCCCTCTGTGTTTCTACTTTGGTAATTTCTCTTGAGTTATGTATAATTTCAACAATTCCTTCTGTTTGTTGTGACAAGAATCCTAATGAGTTTATCAAATGCATTCTTTTCTACAAGAATACTTTTGATTCATCCTTTGACAGTTTTCTACAAATATATGCCGAATCTTGGCCATATCCAACCATAATTTTCCTCATACTCTCTCCTGGGATCCCGTAACACTTCCCCTTTCACTTCTAGCCCCTCCTCCTCCCCCTCTTCTCTTTTGTTTTATAACCCACTGAATTCCACAGTGCTGTCTGGATGCACATGGGTGTGGGACCATTCACCACAGTGTGGACAACCTACAAGTAGGCATACTCCTGAAGAAAGATGACTCTCTCTACCCCAGCAGCCATCTATCACCAACTGCTCCTTAGCTAAGAGTCCAGCCTCAAGAGCCGCTCTCCCATCTAAGCTGGCATATTGACTGGCTCGCTCTTGGGCAGGTAATCCTAGCTGCTACTAGTTCATGGGACATAGCCCTCTCATTTCCCAGCATTCCTCCCTATCCGCAAGCTCTTACATTCTTTCTGCCTGCTCTACTGCAGTATTTCCTGAGCCTGGGTGGTGACGAGATCATAAAGACTCTGTCTCGCTGATGTTCACATTCAATTTGAACCATCAACCTTTTCTTTACAGTCATTTTCTTGATGGTGACGCCATCAAACCACAGCCACGAGGACCACATTGATAGGAGTTCGGTGTCCTTTAGATCACCAGGTGGACAAAGCGTTGAGTCTAAAGGAGATGAAAATAGAGTGTTTCAATGATGAGTCTTTTCTAAAAATTTAAAATTTTTATGTGTTATTTAACTTTGTCCTTTGACAATTCCACACACGTATAAAATGCATTCTGATTGCTCTCACCCCCACTGTCATACCCCCCTCTGACCTCTGTCAGCCATACTTCACATGGTTATGCCTTTTTGTTTTGACCCACTGGGTTTTACCAGGGCTGCCCACATGACCACAGGCTTGGGACTATCCACTGGAGCCTGGTAGGCTCAGCAGAGTTGTCATAATAGTTTTTTTCCTGACTCTGCCTTACTAGCGGCTTCTCTTAACTAGAGACAGGATCTCACTACGTGCCTAGACTGTCTCTGAACCCACAATCCCCTGCTTCAGTCTCCCAAGTACTAGGCTTGAAGGTGGATACCAATGACACTGGTTTTTTGGTCACGTTACTTCCAGCCTCTGAACTCTCTTGATTGAGGAATCTTGAGATGGCTCAGTGTGTAAGTTAGGTATTGGGAGAGATGATTTATGTAAAGAAAGACTCATAAAATATGTGTTGGTTCTTTCTCCTTTTATCTTTTTCCTTATAACTTTGGCTTTTTATAACCCACTTGGAGATACATTTTAAGGTCTGCCTGCATCAGACTCACTTTTGATTTATGGCTCGGCTTACCCACCCTTGGAAGAATATTAAAATACCTCAGAAGGCCACATCACCAGCCTATTATTATATTAAAGAGAAGGATATCTTAAGAAAGGCAAAGGTTGAGACAGGAATAGCTGTCCCACGTAAACACATCTGGTGTGCAATATGTGAAACCACAGACATCTTCCTGTAATGAAAGTGCCCCAGTTAGTCTTCTCTTCCTCTCTTTCTCTCCCTTCTCCGATTGCCTGCCCCCCCCCCCCCGCCCCTTTCTCCTCTGTGGCAAGGTTTCCAAAAGGCCAGGTTGCTCACAAATTCCTAGCTGAGGGTGACTTGAATTTCCGATTTTCCTGCCTTTGCCTCCCAAATGTTGGGATACTGTAGTCATAGGCAAGTGTCACCATACTCTTTTTCTGTTTCCTCTGACAGGGTCTAACTCAACAGCTCTTCTCCTAACTCAACCTCCTAAGTATGGTGATATTTTATTTGTGCTGAAATGTGATTTTATTTGTATGTTAATAAACAAAGTTGCCTGGACATCAGAGGTCATAGCCATTAAGCAGAAGTCTGGCAGTGGTAGCACACACCCTTAATCCAATCACATGGCAGGCAGAGTCTCAAGGACACAGCCAAGCAGTGACCTGAACCTTTAGTTCCAGTACCAACCATAGAGACCTGGAGGTCTGTATAGACAGGCAGTGGCAAGGAAATCATGTGGTTGGGTTTAGAGCCAATGAGAAGGTAGAACAGAAAGGCAATAAAAAGACAGGTCATTCAGGAGAAGGTCTCTCTCTAAGGGGGAGAGACGGCAGTGACTGGTAAGCTAAAGGTAGTCTTGGGTTTTGCTAGTACTCTGATCTCTTAGGCTTTAACTCTGTATTTGGCTCTGTGTTTCTTATTTACTAAGACCATTTACAATTTCATCTACACTTAAGTGCTAGTTTGACAGGTGTTAGCTACCTGTCCAATTCCAATTTGTTTTTCTTTAGAGACTGAAAGTTCAGATTTTGTAAGCTCAAGTTTAAATGTCCATTCAAATTTGTGCCTAAGAAAAAGGATTCAAAGTTGTTGAGAGCATAGCATGAAGGTCCTTGTGTCCATGGATCCCCAGAGAAATGAGGAATGTTAAGCATGCAGGATTGTCTTTCGAATGGGGAAGATGTAAAACCTGCTCTTCCATCCAGAAAACTGGGAATTGGAAGTGATTAATAGCCCTGTCATCTGTCGGGTCAGGCCATATCAAGCTCCCACAACCAGGACTGGAGATACCTAATCTAAACGACCCTTACATTATCTGTGTAGCCAGAGGCTCCCCCAAGCTCTCAAAACAAGACCAGAGGTAGCTACTAGCCTAAATGACCTCTATGCTATGTGTATGACCAAGACCAGGCCAGACCCTTCCTTAGGCCCTTAAGTTGTTAGTAGTTAAGGTAGTCTATCTTCTAGAACCCATCTTCTTGGAAGAAATGACTTATACCCTGAGTTAAATTTTGATGTACTTATGCCCCCTTGTGCACCAGGAATTGTATTACACCAGGAAACTTTTTTTTCCCCCCCCCAAATTATACAGTGTTTAAATTTGTTGGGAATAACCGCCTGGGATCAGTCTCCCTGAAGTCTCGAGCCAGGCTGATGAAGTCAATCTGAACTGAGGTTTGATTCTTACCTCTTTGATTCACTTCCATGCCTGTTGTGACTGCCTGCGGGGTTCCCTTCACAAAGTACTTTTATTTTCTAGACCAATAATTAAAACAAACTTTGAAAGTATAATAATCTGGTCTCTGCCTCAGGTGATGTATATTTTTTAAGAGAGGTCTCACTATATATTCCAGGCTAACCTTGAACTCTTGATCCTCCTGCTTCAGGACCCCCAGTGCTGGGATTATAGGTGTTCACCACCATGTCCAGCAATGGAAACTGAATTTTTAGCAATAGTTTCCTAGTTTTATTATGATGAAGTGGTCAGGGGCTATCACTGTGGCAAGCGCTGTCTCAAACCTTCTTTTGCGGAGGGAGGTCCCTTTGCAGAAGCTAATGATTCGTGTCTCTGGGTGAGGGTCTGAGCAGAGCACAGTGGAACGCTGGCCATTACACATTGTCAGAAAGTGCATCATCTTGGGGTGCTGATGAGGAACAATGACCCTAGCACCCTGTGTTTCTCTGTCTCTGTGATCCCACTGCACAGCAGTGGTCTACTTTGCTTCAAATATCACTTCTTCCCCTCACTTAGACTGAAGGGTGGGGAACATCGTGTTCCTCTCTCCTCATAGGACGTAGTACCTATGAATTCTAGTACCATGCTTAGAAAGGGTTGGCTAAAGATTGAACGTACAATGTAGGAAGAGTGAGTGGCTTGTAATTATTCACTAATGAGGACTTATCCAAAAGCTTCCAGCCTAAACATCTGACCAAGCTACAGAGGATGAAATTAATATGCACGGAAGGGACTTTCTTTCCACCTAAGTTAACATGGGCGTTGGGGCTGAACCAAGTGGCCTCCCAATGTGACTGTGTCTTATAACTACCTAGATGCCTTGCCACTTATTATTAACTGGCTGTTTTTAAGTGAAAACAAACAAACAAACAAAAACTGCGTACCCGTGGTCTAAAGTGAAAAGTTCATTCAATTCCTGTCCTTATCACAACAATTCTAGGCCCCATGACTGCTTTCATTTTGTGACATAACTCTGAAGATACATTTGAAAATACAGTTATCATATTCTGTCAACTCTATATTATACCTTGACTTTTAAAACTTTTTATTTTTTACTTAACATGTCCAGCTCTTCTTCCCTCTCCTTTCCTCTTTCCTTCCTGGACAGAGGTTTGCTTGTATCCCAGGCTGTCTGGAAACTCACTAGATAGTCCAAGCTGGCTTCAAACTCAAGGCAATCCTGCTTCAGCCTCCCAAGTGCTGCGATTACAAGAGTGGACCATCACACTTGGCTCATTTGACATGTCTTAAATGTTGTTCCTTAGTAATACCTATAGATCTGCCTTATTTACTGTAATGATCATATAGTATTACACTGTATGGTATCTGTCTATCATCTATCCAGCTCTCATGTATGCACAGATATATATTCATAGGTGAATATATGTAGTAATCAATTGCTGTCATAAGCAATGTTGTTATAAAGACCAGTGGACATATCTTTGAATATATGAGCAAATACATGTGAGAAAATTCCTAGGTCAAAGGAGATGTACGATTTAAATTCTGTGAAAATGTTCCCCAAAGAAGCTACGCTGATGACACTCTACTATAAGTGTGCAGGACGGCGTCCATCTGCCTGGGGATCTGCATGGGTTCAAGGCTGATGGGAACGTGAGCTGTTGGTTATATCTCTAGTTCATGCTTTTCACATTTTTGTCATTTGATGGGAAGGTCCGTGGATCTGAATTTGGGAGCTACACCATTGGTGCGGAGTCCTCCACGCACGCACGCCTGGACCAGACGTTGTCTTGCACGGCCTTGGATCCTATTGTCAGTGATAGACAAGCAGCTGAAAAGGGGGGAGTGGTCTGGTTTGAAATAATGTTCTAGTGCCTTTGCCATGGAGTTCTTGTTTTTGTCCTTCTGCGTTTTCCATTTTGGTCACAAGTGTTCTTTTCCTAGGATGCTTCACTCAGGGATATTGTCTTTCCCCCAGGTTCATAAAGATGTATTTTAAACATGTCCTCTTTGAGGACACATTCTTTGACAAATGCTACTTTGAAGATGTGACATCCACAGACACCTATTTCAAGAACTGTACCATTGAGTCAACCACCTTCTACAACACAGGTAAGAAGACAGGCACACTGCGAGGAGGACAGAAAGGTGGCCCGGATTTCGGAGCCAAAGCCCATCGTCAGACCTGAAACACGAGGGAAGGGATTCACAGCCCATAGTCAGACCTGAAACACGAGGGAAGGGATCACAGCCCATAGTTAGACCTGAAACACGAGGGAAGGGATCACAGCCCATAGTTAGACCTGAAACACGAGGGAAGGGATCACAGCCGTTAATGGCAGCCTTAGTGGGGGAAGACATGGCTTCTGCCCCCAGGGAGGGCAACCATTAGGTGCCATTAGTTGGTATGGAATTTGTTTAATTTATAGCTCAGGTTTTTTTTTCACATGTAAATTGAAGCAAAACTTCTGGCCAAGTGTCTTCATTTGAATGAGACTTTCCTCATCTAAATGAGACTTATCTATCCAAAAATACAGTATGACATTCATGAAACCAGCATTCCAGGAGGGCTGCATTTTCAACCTGGATTCCTTCCTGGGGACCTTGAATAATTTAAAACTTGCACAATTAAAAATTGTTTCCATGACAATAAATCAAAAGGGAATGTTACCTCTGTTCAGATTTGGTACATAAGGCAAGGCACTGAGAAAATTTTAGAATTTCACTGTTTCAGATTTTCATGATTAAAAAAACTCACAGAATTCTATGACTCTGCCACTCTTGCTACTTCCTCTGTGCTCATCATAACTTACCAACCTTGCTGATGTAGCTGGGACACACAGGAGCTCATGTGTATTACCAGAACCCTCCCTACAGGGTCTCAGTGGAGACATGTATTCTGATTATCACCACCACAGAGCTGAGGAAACGGACTTAAGCAATTGATCAAGGCCACAGCTAGCAAGGAGATGGAGTCGGAAGCCATTTCTCAATTACATGGCTCAGAAAGCTGTGCTCTTTGCATGGACTACTTGCTGCACGCCCATATTTATTCTCCCTCCTCGGCATCAGTGTCAACGGACAGTTCACACAACATTTCTCTCTCAGGCTCTCAGCTTCAGAAGGTTCAGTATCTGGTCTCTAGCATCTCCCAGTCTCTAATAATCTGTTATTGGACATAGCTTCCTAAATTTCTTCCAAGCTTTACCTTAAAAAACGACTAGTTCCAGAAGTTGTATTTGTTACTAAAAATTGTCATACCTTTTTATTCTTTCAAGTTTCAATGAGGCTTCTTCATTTGCATACTCAACACAGGCCTTTTTTTTTTCTTTTGCTCACATTTGTAATTGGGAAATGTCATAGCTGGGAGAAGCAAAGACCATCGTCAGGTGTAGGCCTCCAGTTGTGTGTGTGCGTGTGCATACGGAAGCCAGAGGTTGATGTTAAATGTCTTTTTCAATCACTTTTCCACTTTACTTTTTGAGACAGGGCCTTTCACTGACCCTGGAGCTCACTGATTCAGCTAGACTGCCTGGTCAGCAAGCCCTGGAGATCGTCCTGTGACCAAGTTCCCAAATCTAGGATTCAAGGCACATGCACATGTACTTTACCACCTAAACCATCTCCCCAGCCCCTGTACACCTTTGGTTTTTCAGGGAGACATTCAGGGAGATGTGTATTCCTGATAGGGTCAGCCATCACACCCAGGTTTCTCTACATAGCATTCTTTCTACTAGAAAAGTTGGTCTTTGATAGTGTCAGAAAATATGTGAATTGTTTTCACAGCAAGTGGTTTTTACTTTTGAGAAAGTTTAGGGTTTTGAATAAGTTACTGCCTCGACTCTGCAGTAGATAGTTCAGGCTGGCCCTAATTCTTGTGTGTGAATAGTGTGTGTGTGTGTGTGTGTGTGTGTGTGTGTGTGTGTGTGTTTATCCTTTTGATAAATTCTTAAGTTCTACTCTCTAAGCTAGATTACTTCAGAGGAGTGTCACCTGACTGGGACAGACAGGATTCTCAGGGGCTGGGAAGATGGCCCTGGATAACGTGCTTACCACTTAAGTGTGAGGACTGGAGTTCATATCCTCAGAATCCATGTAAAGTCTGAGCAGGTGTGGCTGATGTCTGTAATCCCAGCACTAGAGGGGCAGAGACAGGGGATCCCCAGGGCAAGCTGGCTAGCTAGAGTAACTGGAATAAGTGAGCTCCGCTTTCAATGAAGGACCTTACCTCAATAAACAAAGTGGAGAGTGGTTGAGAAAGACATTCAACAACTTCACGCCTTAATATGCATGTGCACACATATATATGCCTGCACACGTGTGAACACACACACACACACTCATGCACATACCACACAAACATACACATGTAAAAATATGTCTCTAAAATGGGTATTATTTTCATTTCTTTTTATTACAGGAACTTGAGCTGTGCAGGTTATTACAATTTTTTGCCAAACATCACTTTGACTTTGAGGTCACAGGTTATCTATAAAAAAGGGCATCTCTGTGTCTGCTTTTCTTTCCCCAGCTCCCAGCCACTCACATGAACCAAGGCTTCTTTCTCTCCCCAGACCTCTACAAGCACAAGTTCATTGACTGTCGGTTTATCAACTCTACCTTCCTGGAGCAGAAAGAGGGCTGCCACATGGACTTTGAGGAGGACAATGATTTTCTGATTTACCTCGTCAGCTTCCTCGGCAGCCTGTCTGTCTTGCCTGGGAACATAATTTCTGCCCTGCTCATGGACAGAATCGGAAGACTCAAGATGATTGGTGAGTTGTTCATGGTGGAGCATTTAGGGCTCCTGGACACACTGGTTTGCTTCCTTCCCTTAAAGAAATAATGCACAAGCTAAGGCTGGATCTGCTGCAGTAAAACCAAGGAGGCACATTCACAGAATCCTAGGGTTTCACAGAAAGGCTTTGAAGGTGGTGGGGGAGGGGTTCTGCGTCCTTTCTAGGGTGTTCTATTATCACTCCCACATCAATGTTCAAATACACCCACCACACCTGCTTTATAAAATTATTATAGAGAAGATATTTAATGTTCTTTAATGATAGTTTGATGATTCAAAGCAAACCATATTGTTTTTCTTATTTAATAGCAACTTTGTGTTGATTGATAGTGGAAATGTGAGGGGATGAGACACACAACAGGAGATATGCTCAAATTCTATGATATGTGTGTGAAACTGTGAAAGAATAGGTGAGCAGATGAAGAATAAAAACTACTTTAAATTGCATAAAAATAGTTTAGGCTTTGTTGGAGAGCCTCATGTTGAAATCCTTGTACACATGGTCATTTGATTTTGAATGTATGCCTTTCTTTGGGTTTTGGTTTCCTAATAATATGAGGTGTAATAGCCGGGGGGATTTTGTGGGGGTTGAACATAAGATAGCCCAAACATCTGATAATACACAGCATGTTGTAGGCTTTTCGAGTGGCATCTGTATTCACATCTGCCTGGCTTCCTTTCACCTTGCACCATTTGATGCTGAAACAACGCTGTGAGGGGTCGGTAAGAAGTGAAATGTGTACATTGAGGGCCAGAGCTAAGAAAGTAGGAGGCACATTAATAAAAAAGCCATTAAGGATCTGCCCCCAGGATGTTGTTGATCAGGAAAATTAATATCAAACTTTCCAGTGTCAAAACACAAAGGGAAACAAAATTGATCACATTGTCATTTCGCTGGTGAAGAGGAAATAGATCAAATCTTCCAGGGAAGAAACCTTTCTTCGTGTTTGGGTTGTATTGGATATTATTATTATTATTAATAGGAGATGAACATTCAGAATCGTGAATACAAGATGTGCCTGTGGTTTTGGCTTCTTCATCTCATCGGAAAGATGGAAAGTCATCTCATGGGTACAGCAGACTGAGTTGCCTCTGTGAGGGGATGTGTCCTTGTCAGTTCAGAAGTCTCTTTAAGAACACACACGCGCGCACACACACACACACACACACACACACACACACACACACGGGGTGGGGGAGGGAGGGAGAGAAACAGAGACACAGAAACACACACAGAGACAGAGAGAAACAGAGAGAGACAGATGAGAGAGAGAGAGAGAGAGAGAGAGAGAGAGAGAGAGAGAGAGAGAGAGAGAGAGAGACTGGTGCTAGCATGCCCAGGCCATGACTGCTGTCTCTGCACTCCTCACCTTTAGAGAAAGGCCTGGAGCCGTGGACCAGCTAGGGCACTCTCAGTTCATTTGAAGCACTAGTCACTCGCTGGGTAAACTTCCCTTCCACCGTGTCACCATGGGGTGCAGGGAGCTGCTTTGAAGCAGCGTTTTCGGGGGCCCCCAGAGCAGCCTGGCTGCTGCAGCTGTGGCAGCTTTGCCCTGTTCACTCCTTGGAGCTCTTGTCTGGTTGAAGTCATTTCTTATTAAGGACAGTGTAGAAGTTCTCTTAATGAGGCCGTTACTCAATCATTTGTTCCTTTAATAAACATTCATTTATACAGTCCTTACTCTGCGCCAGACTGTGGAGGAAGCAATGGGAATATAACAGTAATTGAGGCCATCAACATCCTCATGTTTAAAGAGCAAATGATAGATTGAGAGAGACAGACATAAGCTAGAGATTTCATTTAACAAACCCTGGGATGCTTATTATCTGCCAGGCTGTGTTCCACGCATTTCATAAACATTAATGCATTTGAACCCTCACCATAACATAACCCCACGGGGTAGGTACTATTTTTTATTAACATTTTACAGATGGGAAAATGAGACACCGGAGAGGGCAAATGACCTATTCAGAGTCACATAGATAAGAAGTGAGGCTTGAATTTGAACTCAGACCTCTTAATTAGAAGAGGGGTCAGGATTATGGAAGCGAAAAGGCAGTGGGCCTCAAGGCTCTATGGTAGGAGCATCCCTTGACCATCCCTTGATTCGACGATGGTGTTTTACTCATCAGAATTTATTAGTTAAGCCTCACATTGGTCCTGCTGAGGAGAGCATGCATTCAGAGGGAATTGTTCTCAGGACTCTTGGGGCCCATAGATACCAGCCTCCTTCTCCCAATCTCCTCTCCTAGCTGTTAGAAAGAGCCTGAGGTGCCTGCTTGCAGTTCCACCCCTCCCCAGAGGCGTCTGGATGGACAGTTATCCTTCCCTAGCTCCTTAGCCAGGCACCCCACTACCCTTATAGCCCAGGTCCCAGGGGGGCTCACCCACTTGCTTACCGGAACCCACTTCCTTTGCTTTCTTTCTTTTGACCTGCCCTACATCATTCCTTTCCAGCCTATAGCTGGCTTGGTGACCAGAACCAACAAGAGGTTTCCCAAGTTCCCCTGAGTGCACTTCCTGGGTTTGGAAAGGGTTTGGTACAGCCTTTTTAAAATGGGGCCTCTTACCACCAGCTCAGTCGGTGGGGTCCTAGTCGGACAATTCACCCAGGATAGCCTAGTGAAAAGACATTGCTGATGGACAGCTTTAGACGTGTGGCCAGGCTTGGGAGGACAAATGGGGCAGGCAAGACACTCACTGGTAAAAGTGGGAAGCAGTTGTCTTCCTATGGTGGCAAGAACCAGGGGGGAGAAAACAGCATTCACAGAACCCAGTGGGGTCTGAAACGGTAGCTGAAGGATAACCTGGAAGGAGCTGTGGTCCCAGAGGGATGTAGCCATTGACCAAAATGGAGCTTCCAAAACGGGATGGGAATCACTGAGCAGTCTCACCCCTCTCCCTTCCTTTAATGGTGATTAGAGTTCCTGTGGGTAAGCTTCTCAGAGGGCTGCGGCAAGGCTGTGAGGGCAGGGAGATCTCTGGGATGGATTTGGGCGTGTCTGAGTCGTATTTCTGTTGCTGTGACAAAACATCCTAGACTTTGCACTCAGAAGGAAGAAATATTTTGGATTCCTGACTTCAGAGGTTTCAGTCTGCGGTCCTTGGACTCCGTTGTTTTAGGGTTTGTGTTGAGGCACAGAGCATCACGGCCAGGAGTGTGTAGTCGTGCAAAGCTGCTCACCTCATGGTGGCCTGGGAGCAGAGAGAGCTTGCTTTTATTAAACAGCTCCTCCTCCAGACTCTATATGAATCCATAAATGATTAATCCACTCATGAGGACAGAGCCCCCCAGAGGCCCCACCTCTGAATTTGCTGCCTCGTGGCTGACCCTTCATTCAACACATGTGCTTTGGGGTGGGGGGGTGGGGTCATTTAAAATCCAAAGCAGAACAGGTCGTAAGTGAAAACGCAGAAGAACAGCCCTTCTGGAATTTTCTCTTCGTAGCCCACCCACTGATGTGCTCACACTGGAATGTAAGCTACATGAGAGCATGGGCTCTTAATGTTTAACTTCACATTTCTTTTTAAAAAGTTACAGTTTAATATCTTAAATTTAGACTTGTATGTAAATGTGTATCTACTCTTTCCATGTATATATGCCAATATTTACTTCTCCGTGTGTATATAATTGTATTTGAAATATGTTTGAGTTTATTCTTTTCATTTGGAATATGGACCTAATAACTCAAGTAACACATTACTTCAGCTGAGCCTGTGAGGATGGGAGGTGGGCGAATCCCGTGGGGAACAGACTCCTGGATGCACCTCACGTTTCTTTTGACGTCTGTCTGTCTTGTCTCTACAGGCGGCTCCATGCTCATCTCGGCAGTCTGCTGCTTCTTCCTGTTTTTTGGCAACAGCGAGTCTGCGATGATCGGCTGGCAATGCCTGTTCTGTGGGACCAGCATCGCAGCCTGGAATGCTCTGGACGTGATCACAGTGGAGCTGTATCCCACCAACCAGAGGTCCGTTCTTCCTGGGTTTCCCTCTAAGACCTGTTTGTGTTTCTTTGGCCAGAAGCCTACTTCCCGCCGAATCTCGCACCACACATAGTCTTGGTCTTCTGGAGTCCGTGTTCCAAACGTCTCCTGGGCAACTGATTTTCTCTCCAAGGTGGTGGTGACTGAGGCCTGGACCTGGGCAGGCTAGGGTTTGATAAGATTGAGTGAGGGACAAGAATCAAAGGACAAGAGTAAAGTGTCTCAGGAGAGGGGTAACAGTGAAGAATGGATAAAACCTTGTGTATGTGCAATCCTCATGGCAGCTGAGCCCAGCCCTGCCAATGGAAACTAAGGAGAAAAGGTGAAGATTTGGAACAGCATGGGATGGGGCTCGTCAGCAAGGAAGAGAAGGTGGGTGGAGGGAGAGTAGTCTGGGGCTGTCAGGGTTTGCTCTTGGTTTAAAAGCAGAGGGTCAAGGCTATTACCCAGTGTGTGTTTCTCTTCATGAAGGGGATCTCGAGTTGTAAGTACAGCAGATAAATGCTCATAAGGAACAGGCATGGTATGAGGATGGGTAAATGGAATTCTGAAAAGTGTTTTAGTGACATTCCAAGAGTCAGTGAGAGAACATCTGGGGGTTGGATGGCTAGGGTTGTGACCTCATACCATGTCTGAAGCTCCTTTCCAGAGCCAAAGAACGCTAAGTTTTACAAATAGTAAGGGACAGGACAATGGTCATTATTGAATGGGGTATGGCTTTACAGGTAGGAAGTTTAGGAGAGTGAAATAAATAGACACTTAGAAACAATAGGTGATCAGAAAAAAAAAAAACACCTTAGAATATAAGTGTTTAGCTATACCAAAAAAGTTAAAGATGCTATCAAAATAAATCTGATAATAGAAGTCATAAAATATCTAGAAACCAACCTGAAACATTCATGAATAAAACCATAAACTTTTACTACAATATAAAAGGAGACATAAAGTAAAAATCAAGACATGTTTCATTGTGGATAAGACAATTTAATCTTAGAAAAACGTCAAGTTTCATTTAATTTTTCCAAGTTACAATAGTCCATTCAAAATTCCCTAAGACTTTTCCTTCCCTGGAAAGTTGGGGAAAAAATCATTTTAAATTTTATTTGGAAGACCATGCATATGAAAATAGAAAAAAATTAAAGCAAACACAGAAGGGCCAGGATTGGGGCTGGAGCTTATGAGGCCACCATGTTGTTTAGGTATAGACAGCAATAGAACAAGATCTGTAACCGTCAAGCTATGCCAACACTCTTAAACTTTTGATATAAAAAAAGAATGTAGCCAGAAGGTTTCTCCAGTGCCACCTGGCCATGTGATCCCTTGGCCACTTATAAAATAATCATCCAGAAGCTTAATATTAATTACCAATTGCATGGCCTATGGCAGGCGTCCTGCTAGCTAACTCTTATAAACTTAGCCCTTTTTATTAATCTATAAGTTGCCACGTGGCCATGGCTTACTGGTACTTTTACATCTTGCTGCTCCTGGCGGCGGCTGGCAGCGTCTCCTCCCACTCTCTCCCTTGGATTTTCCCACCTGGCTCCATCCTGCCCTGCCATAGGCCAATGCAGCTTTATTGATCAACCAATCAGAGCAACACATACATATTCACAGTGTACACAAAGACACCCCACAGCAAAAGAACATTTTACTTCAGCCAGGGAATGCCCATCTTGAGAATACTGTCCCTGTATACCAGTGGTTCTCAACCTTCCTAATGCTGTGACCCTTTAATACAGTTCCTCATGTTGTGGTGACCCCCCAACCACAAAATGATTGCATTGCTACTTCATAACTGTAATTTCGCTACTGTTGTGAATTGTAATATTAATATCTGTGTTTTCCTCTGGTCTTAGGGGACCCCTGTGAAAGGGTGGTTCAACTCCAGAAGGGCTCTCGACCCACAGGTTGATAACTGCTGCTGTATACAGCTGGGGTCAGGATAGGCTGTGTGGTTCCTGATGGTTACCACTGAAATTTGATGGAGGGATAGTAACCAGTACTTGGTTCTGTCATGAAAGACAAACTCCAAACAGCATGAGGGATTAGGCTGTGCATATCCTCTTTACTAGCAACTTGAGTACACGGCTTCAGCTCCTGTGTTTTCACTTTCCCTTGCCTGTACTCCACCACAGACCATCTCTGTTGCAGGAAGTAAGACAAAGGGTGGAAAAATAAAGGAAGAGAGAGCAAAAGCCCATTCACAAACTCTTTCAGGAAATTTCTCAGTAGCTGCTGTATGCACTTTTGGCTCATTGGCCTAAACTAAGTCATGCCCACACAGCCAGCAGCAGGGACTCTGGGAAATGTAGTTTTACACTTGGGGACCTGCTTTTCAGGGCTGGCTAGTAGCAGTTTTTGTCACAAGAGAGTGTTATGAAAGGGGTGCACTTATGCTTTATTTTGCATGCAGCTTTATTTTTTGATGTTTTTCTGTAAGCAAGTACTACTTGTAACTATTGTAATAAGAGATATGCTTGGGAATATAAAGAAGCTTGAAGACGATACTCCAAAATGTTAATAATGGTCATTAGTCCAGATGTCCTTACATCTTATCCAGTATTTCAAATGTTGGCTGAAATAAAAACATTGTTTTTGTATATAGGTAAAAAATTCATTCACTCCCATACCTCCTCCTCTTACAACAAGGTAAGAACCTAGTGTGATCCAGAACTTCAGAATCCTTTGCTGTGCTCTTCTTCTGCAGGGCCACAGCCTTTGGCATCCTCAATGGATTGTGCAAATTTGGCGCCATCCTGGGAAACACTATCTTTGCTTCTTTTGTTGGGATAACCAAAGTGGTCCCCATCCTTCTGGCTGCTGCGTCTCTGGTTGGAGGTGGCCTGATTGCCCTTCGACTGCCAGAGACCCGGGAGCAGGTCCTGATGTGAACAACCCACGGAGAGAAAGATGGGAAGATCTTCTCCAGGACACTCCAGCACAGCCATGCCTCCCACCTCTCACTGTCCATGGGACACCGTGGACAGCACAGGAGGAGAAATGGACTTTTGTGATCACTAGTTTAGGACCCACTTCAGTTGTCAATACATTTGTAACTCAGGTGATTGACTGGGGGTGCCTTGAGTCACCCTTCGGATCCCAGAGCTGTGTGCTTAGCTTCAGGTCTCTCCATCCAAGGCAAGGAGGGGCAGGACCTTCCAGTAAACACATACAGGGAGCAAGGAGTATGTGTTTCTCTAAATGAGGTGCAAGGAATTATTTGCATTTCAGACTGAAGTTGAGGACAAGAAACACTTAAGCTCCTCCGTGTAGCTCCTGGGAGTCCGGTGATTTAGCAAATTGCCTTGGTTGGGAGTTGGGGTCATCACATGAATACTGGGCTAGGAGAACAGGATATACATTTGCACTTGAAAGTATCACCTATTATATTTTCCATTTGAAAATTGGCACGTAGTATTGAAGATATTCTGATATAGGAAAGCCAAATATTTAAGCAAATTCTGTATGGACTGACTTTTCTTCCCAAGCATCCTCAACTTTGAACGATGAAGAGGCGATGCATTAAGAATGATATTTATTATGATTTTGCTCTAGTCAGAGACACCTAAGGATGGGTATTCTGTAAACTAAGTTTGTATATAACAGTTTTGAGGTTTTATTTCCACAAATGGTCGCTGCTAATATTCCCAGCGTTTTAGCCACATTTGGGGAGGATTCGCCATTCAAGGTCCCAGGAAACTTGGTGCAACCAGATGACATTTGAGCACAATTTGAACACAGCCATCTAGCTACTGTTGAGACAATGCACTAAGCAAGCCGCGAGCAGTTTCCTTCACCTTGGAACTTTTCAATTTAGTGGGGCAGATACTTTTCTCTCCTATATGGGTCATTTGTGAAGCTCAAATCCATGGGCCATTTGACTCTGCCATTTACCTAGAAGCAACTGACGAAGTGTTCTATGGCTGCTGGCACTCTCTTTATACAGACTAAAACCAACACAGGTAACTGACTAAGGTTGGGGAAAAGGTCTTCAAAGGGTTAGTTCTTTCGGTTGGATTTAGCAGGAAAGTGTTCACTGCACATTTATTATGATCTTGGTGATGATGTTCAGGACCTACAAGAAATCTGTGCTCTATGTCCTGGTTCAGAGATTTTGAAACAGGCCCTTAGCACGGAAGTTAGGAAGTGAGGGGTGTTAAATACATGCGTTTCTTCAGTGCTCTAAGGAATCTTTCCTGAGATCTGGTTTGAACGTGAATGTAGAAGTGGGCAGGGAGAGGACCTCAGGACAGACTGCTCTGGCCAGTGTCAGCCATCATATGAGGTCTTGATGCTGAAAGAGCAGCTTTTTTTCATCAGGACTATCTAACAATGGTAGAGACGGGGAGCTAGGAGTTCCTGTCACCTGAGCTGCGTTTGCCTGGGCCAGGGGAGCGTCTGTCCGTAAGAACTAGTTTGCTCACTTTGTTTGCAGCACACCCAGGAGCTGTAAAGTGCTAAACTTTGCCTATTAGAAACCTCTCCAAATCTAAATGAGACTAATGGCTACGTTGAGTATTTTCTCAGTTTTGTGGGACTGCATAAATCCCATGACAGTTCAAGCCATCTTTCTATAATCCTCTGAAGTATAAATTAGCAGGGGGAAAGTGATTTTTTTGAGACCTTCCTTCCCATCTTCAAGTCTGGCTAACATGTTTACTCGGCTTCTCTGGTCCCCACTTCTTTATACCTCCCTTACTTTCTGTATAAGGAAGGAAGATGCCACATCAGCTCTGATGTGACACCCTGATTCCCCCCAAATATAAATATATATAAATATACAGAATGTATTAATGCTTCTCTTGGTGTTTTATAGGCACTAACTAACACAACACTCTGTTGATAATGAGAGACTTTCTGTAATATAGCTGTAATATTCTTTCCCATTTTCTCGTGATATGGAATGCATCGGCTAGGATCATGAGAGAATTGTGTAAATCTGTGGTTACGTATCCCTCGTAACAGTATTCTTTAATGGGATAATACACCTCAGTGAGCAGCTACCACTTAAAAAAATGTTCAAGACAGAATCTACGTTTCCAGCCAGATGGATATTGTACACTTAAAATCTGATTAATTTTTGAGTGCAGGGATGGCTGCAGCCATTTGTAGGTTAACTCCACTTAGTTTCTAAGCTCTGTCTTCTATATTACATTTATGGATCCTTAAACCAACTACCTAACCAACCAAGGGCAATTCCCATCCCATCTGTCACATAGGCCATGTGAAAGATGCAGCATGGTCTGCAGCCTCTCTCATGAAGGATTATCTGGCCATGGTACCTGGCCACTTCATAGCTGCTGTCACTCCTGATGAGATGAATGTGTCTTTAAAAATAGTCTCTGTGGCAGGTCACTGGGGGATAATGTACAACATTCTTAGCCATCCATCTCTTGTTTTAGCCCGAGAGACTCCTAATGGCATCCATAGAGGGTGAAAGGGAAGAGCTGTTCCCTCATTGAACAAGACTCTTTACAGTTCATGATGTATTTTATGATGGTCAGTTTGGGAGTTATTACTTTCAACAGTCTCAACTGCATTGTGTTATCTCCTGATGCTGATTTTTGATCTTTTGTTTTATTAAAACCAA
>CABHPP010123209.1:0-25580 GCA_902168425.1 Peromyscus attwateri
CCCCTCAGACTACCCTACTACAGGTTACCATAGGAAGAGTGTAACTATACCCATTCAAAATCAACACACTTCCAACAGGCAGCTGAGTATTGGGTATAGTTCCAGGGATGGAACAATAGAGGAGAAGAATTAGGCAGGGGAGGACCTCTGAGGGGCCCTGTAAAACACATCTCAGATCATTCTACCCAAAGAGCAAGAGAGCCTGGTAGTTATCTACCAGCTCCCTACTGTCCCTGGCTGGTAGCTGTCCATGGAGGGTAATTTCCTGCCACACATTCTAGACATACTCCCCCAAAGAAGCCACTAGACCCAGGGTAACAGCCCGTGTGCAGGATTGCTGAGGTCATTGGAATATAAAAGATGTGAGTCAGGGTGTGAGTGGCACCCACTGAGGTTTCCAGGTTCTTCTGTACTGCAACAAAGAATTGGAACTGGAACACTGAATGAGGATAGAAATATAAGGAAGAGAAAGATGGCCCCAAGAACAGAAGTGAGCTACAACGCTGAACAGGTCTGAGACTCAAAAGCCCCAAGCCCCCAGCATCATGACCCTTTATAGGCCATTTACGTAGCCCCGGCCTTCCCCTGCATTTGGAGGTGGGCTTTTCTGTTACATTCTGTTTTGTTGCAGCCATAGTGAAAAGGGATTTTCTCTGCCAGCTAGTGCACAAGTACGTGTGTGTGTGCGCGCGCGCGCGTGCGCGCGCACACACAGTTCAGAAGTCAACCCTGGGTGTTGGTTCTCAGGACACCATTCTCCTTGTTTTTTGAGGAAGGGTCTCTGACTGACCTGGAACTCACTGAGTAGGCTGGGCTGACTGGCCCACAAGGCTTAGGGGTCCATCTTTCTCTGCCTCCCCCATGTTGCTGTGCACCAGTCTGGCTTTTATGTGGGTTCTAGGAATCTAACTCACTACAGATGTCTCCACAACCCCTCTTTTTCATGAGGACTACTTGATGACTATCTCAGTTTTTGTTGATTTGTCTGACAGTTGCTCTTGGCATGTGTGGATGGCTCCTGAGGAATTACACAAAAGGTTGAACACACACACACACACACACACACACACACACACGGAAAAGTCTCTGCAGTAGGAGTCAGGGCAAGCATCCTGGTCCTACTGCACTGTCATCCTGTCTGTTCTTCTTCCCAGCAGGCACCCTTGAATCATCAACTATCTACCAGGACCGCCCAGCAGCAGCTCAGGTACCGCAGAGTCCACCCCTCCTCCATCGGCCACTCCAGAGACCTCTGGCATGGTGTAGCGGGACAGCTGGTGTTGTGAATCAGGCCGTTGCCAATCAGAGAACGGCTACTTCACAACACCAGGGTCACACTGCACTACAGGCATCGAGCATCGAGCATCCGGACACTTGAGCACCTGGACACCAGCCTGCAAGACAACCTCCCCACCCCCGGGCCATTCCAGGACTCCTCCAGCTGGCTCCAGCCCCACGTGGTGACTCTCTAACTCCTGCTCCGATGGGGCAGCGGAAGCTGCTGTTTATTGCAACACAAATAGCTCAACTTCAGAAGAGCACACCACTCCAGGCAGCATTAGCTTCCCACAAAGGCAGTGGCGCAGACAGGTCTCCTAGGGTGAGGGAAGATGTTCTCAGGCCCTCAGAAAGGCTGAGCACTCTCAACTGAATGTCTCCTCAGAGGGGCTGGAAGCACGTGGAGACAATAGAACCAGGTCCTTTTTGTCCTTTTTTGTTTTCTTTTTTATTTTTCTGTTACTCCTTTTTAAAAATTGTGTATGTGTAGATGTGAATGTGTGTGTGTGTGTGTGTGTGTCTGTGTGTGTGTAAAAGGTATCTTCCTCAATTGCTCTCTTTTTAAAATGTTATTATTTATTTGTGTGTATGTGCCTATGTGAGTTTGTGTGTACTACATGTGTGCGAGTGACCAAGAAGTCTAGAAGGTGATGTCAAATCTCCTGAAATTAGAGCTATAAGGGGTTATGAGCAGCCATGTGAGTTCTGGGAACTGAACACAGTCCTGTGCAAGAGCAGCAAGCATTCTTAAACCCCAGATGGTTAACTCCACAGGTCCATTTTGTTTGTTTGTTTGTTTGTTGTGTGTGTCTGTGTGCTCACACATGTACACGTTGATGCTATAACATGCATATGCAAAGCAGTGGTTCTCGACCTGTGGGTCTCAACCCTTTCTGAGGATCAAACTACCTTTTCACAGGAGCCTCCTAAGACCATTGGGAAAACACTGATATTTACATTACAATTCATAACATAGCAAAATTACAGTTATGAAGTAGTTACGAGATGGTTTTATAGATATTGGCAGTGGAGGAGGGAGAACCTGGTTAAGGGTTGACTTCACTGTAACCTTCAAAGGGCTCCCCACAGGGGCGGCCTGTGTCTCATCCCAAATGGTCCCAGATTCCCTAAGCAGCTGACTCCATCCTTTGAGATTTCCACAGCTCTGCCCTACGTACGTGCACAGTTGCCAGCGACACACAGACCAACAAGGGCCAAGCACTAGGCGTCGCGGGGCACTGAGGTGTCCAAGGCTCCTCTTACTTGTTTTGGCAAGTGGTTTCCTAGCCCCACCCTTTAGACTTGAAGACCTAAGGTCTCCCAAACTTGAGTATTTTTGTGCCTAATAAATCTTACTTGTGACACTATTTTTCAGAGCCCAGGCAGACTCTCAAGAGCTGTATGGCATCCTTTCTGAAGTACCAAGGAAAAGTAAGGCTCTTCCTCTCTGCCTTTGTGTAGGATAAAGAGCCACGACACTCTGATGATCCTTGTACTGTAAGCAGTTTGCACAGGGCTTTTGCTGAGGTTCCATGGGGAGCAGAAGTGGACAAGACCAAGCCCTGTGCAAATACTGCCCAGCATGAAAGTCACCCAGACAGATCCTGGGCCACTTCTGTCTCTGTCACCTTAGAGTCTGGAAGAAGAGCCTCTTGTTTCCTACAGTCTCCTGTTCCTCACCCCATTCCTGAGCCCCTAAGGGTAGATGTGGCATTTGTACTAAATTATGTTTGCTTTCTGTGTGAAAGGAGCCCAGTTCTCAGAAAGACTTTCCTACCATCTCCTTAGAATACACAAACCATCTATTCCTGATTCCTGATACCACAAGGGCTGAGACCAGCACCATTCATGGCTTGGCCTCTGGGCACAGCTTCAGTATGGGGCACACTTGGATCCTTGGCCCCATGCCCCATGCTGCATCAGACTCACAGGGACAGTGAGCCAGTGGTAACTGGTAGCAGTCTGTCCAGGGTTCCTTCACTGCTTGTCTCTGTGGCCTCCCTGCATCCTCTCCAACATCTGTTCCAAACCCATATTTTCTATATGCTCAAATCATCTTCTCAAGAATACACCTTAAGACCTGCAATTCCTCCACAGACTTAGAGCTATCTGCAAGGACTTGGCATCACCCTCCCCCATAGAAGGACTGGTGAGGGGTACAGATCCTGACTTCCACTTCCAATTCCCTCCCTTTCCATCCATCTCCTCTCTCTCCAAAATCCCTCCTGCCCTTCTCCACACCCAGGCCTTTGTTAGGATACTCCTAGTCCATCCTCCCATGATTGATACCTGATTGATGGTTTATATATTTAAGAGAGATCTAATTCCCTAGTTGAGAAGGACAGGTAGCTACCAGTCCATGGACATGGCAAGATGTAATTCCTGTCCTTTGGAGCATTCATCACCCCCACCCACACCATTGCCCATCTGCTTTCCATTTCAGGATGTGTCTTTGCCTGGAGGGCAGGGCTTCTGCTCATGACTGTGAGAGCCTGGGCCCAGCTCACTGAGAACTGAGAACAGTAATGCCTGCTAAATGCATGGGTGAGTGTGCCCAAGCTGTGAGCATCCTCCAAGGCTCTCTCGCTTTTTGTTGAGTCCTGCATCGTTTATTTCCTTTTGGCAATGTTGCACCAACAGCCACTTGTAGAGTGGATCTTCTGCCAGGTGCTGCCTTGAGCATTTGACCAAATCAGCCTCAGTTTTTCCTATCAGCTGGGTCATGGAACCACCCTTACAGAAAGTGCCAAGGAGATATCATCCATACCACTGGTCACCAGTGACCCTGCTGTTCAAACCTAGGCCCTGAAGTCTGTCCCCTGAGCCACTGTGCCATGATGCTGAGGAGCGGCTCACTCCTAGGGACCTAGCAAAGTCCTCTTTATTCTCAGAATCTTCCACCTTGGGGTCTTTAACCAGGTCCCCCGCCCCACTAACACACATTTGTAAGAGGTTTTAACCTTGTTTGAAAGGCTTCATAATGGGACCTGACTTAAAACCTTATAAAATATAAATGGGGTCACACCCAGAGAAAACGAGGGAATCATATAAGACCCAGAAGAAACTGGAGTTTAATTTGGTGTGATACCAGTAAATTCTTCTGAGGTTTATGTGTGACCTTCAAATACCAAAGCTGCAAATTCAGATGAGGGCCCCCTCAGAACTCAGTGTTTGGGAGAACACAACTTTGGGCTTTCTTCTCAGTCCTTAACCCCACCAGAGTACCACTCCAAGCCACACACGTCTGCTCACAGTGTGGCTTTTATTCTAATGTGCATTCTGTCTCACTGAGAACATCAACTGCAGCCCCAGAACATTCCAGACCATCCACTTATATGGACTTGATGATACCTATCAGAAGGGAGCAAGACCATACAGCTACTGTTTTCTGTAGCCTTCTCTTAGCAGCCATGTCATTGGAAGTTTAGAATCTCTGCATTGTACGTTCTGTGAGGCTTACATTTGCAGCAAGCCACATTCCAAACAATAGTCTCTAACATGGCTCAATGCAGACCACAAAAAGCTATGGACACAGTGGGCTTGTCTCACACACACACACACACACACTTTGACACCCAGTGTCTTGACCTTTCCGACTGGCTACCACCTGCTAGCTATGGCCAGTACTTTTGGGAAAAGCTAGATTCAGAAAGGACATTTCCTTGTAATACTGAATACCAAGTAGAACAGTGTTTTTCAAATTGTGTTTCTGGGACTGGCAACCTTATCAGCACGCATGGGAACTTACTGGGTGTGCAACTCACCAGCCCTACCCTGGCTGTGATGAATGTTGGCCAGCACTCCAAAAGAGTTCCAAATCATACTGATGGCAAGAAAAAGAAAAATCTAGGCATGATAGTGCACACCTTTAACACATCCACACAAAATCACCAAACCCAGCCAGCGAGAACCTGTTGGGAAGGAGGGAGGAAATAAAATGACTTCAGCACCATGTGACAGTGAAGCTCCCCAGGCCACCATCCTCGGCAGTGTGAGATGCTTATGGTTTTCACCGAATATTGAATAACAGTTTAAAACCCGTTTTTCCAGATCTTAGGAGTAAATCTCCAGGTGCCCTGGGCTATGGAGTCCTGACCTCTCCTATGTTCTGAATAAATATGTCCAGGGCATGTTTGATCCCTGCCCCAGGGAGGCCACAGGTACCAATGCAAAGCCTTATCTCTTCTCACACAGCACATTGCAAAGGTTTCACATTCTCCACTCTGGGCTTGAGGCGACCTCATTCTAAGAAGAGGATCTTGAGAGGTTTAATAACCTTCCCCCAGGTGGAAGTGGCTGCTTACCCTTGCAATCATGAACCTGCTGTCTCCAGTGCTTCACTTGGCCCTGCCTTTCATGTGGCCCCTCTTTCATGAACAAATATGAAACAGAGAAGCCAGAATGTCCAGTGTAGAGCAACTGTGTCCATGGGATCAGAGAAAAGCCACTTATGATCAGCCCCTAACAGAAAACCCTGACCTGAAGACTAGAGACTAGGTGGTGACTGCAATTGAATGTGAACATCTTGTGCCTCTTTGACCTCGGAATGAGTTTCTGTTATCATCCTTGTTATCTCGGTGGTAGTTATCAATAGCCTTTATGCTCACCTTGTGGATGATCTCATACATACAACAGATAAACTGGAGGCAAAGATCTTACAGGCTCTAAGCCACAGCATCTCAGTAGGTACTGACCCAGGCAAGTGTCCCTAAGAAAAGCACAGTAATTTAGATCAAGAGTTCTGACCTTTTCCATCATGTGCACTGTGGTGAGACCAGGAGGAAGCTGTGTCCCACTTCCCATCACAACCCAGGAAACTTCACACACTGTTAACGAGGGAAGGGCACGTGGGTCTTGAGGACAGAACTGAAGTCAGGTCTTCACCATAATTCGGATTTTCAGAGGAAAACTAATCTGACCCGCTGTTCCCTCTATCCCCTAAACAAAAACTCCCGAAGGAGTGTCACACAGAGCTTGAAATGCTATTTTTAAAGACATCAGCATGAAAGGGCTGGGAGAGCACCAAGTGGAAAAGTGTTTGATGTGCAGGCATGAGGACCTGAGTTTGGTTCCCCGCACCAACACAAAAAAGGCGGTCAGAGCATCATGTGCTTGTAATCCCAGCAGCTGAGAGGGGAGACAGGTGGATCTCTGGAGCTTGCTAGGCGGCCAGTTGAGTAGCAACATCTTATAGCCAAGGAAGTGGATCAGGATGGCTAAGGAACCTGCCCTGGGCCACACAGCCTGGCCCTGTGTTTCCAGAACCAAAGCTTCTTATGATCCAGGACAAAGGCAGTGGCCCCAGTACCCTGGTAATATTTACCATGTGCTAAACATTTGTACTGTTCCAGACCCCAGAGCACCCTGGGAAGGGAAGCAGCATTCTTCCAGTGTTTATGTAAGGACCAGGCTCAGGACAATGAAAACACTTGCTCAGGGTCCCATAGTTTGGCAGTTGGTTATCATGCCCTGAGGAAGTATGCTGCTTGCCTGCCTAAAGGACATTCTGCACACACTTTGTGATCAGCTCCTACCACTCACCCCAGGCTATGTAGAAGTGACTAATTTCAAAGGTTCCTAACTGTCTCCAACTTGAAACCTGGGGCTTGGGGACAGCATGCTGAAAGTGAGAAAAAAAAATAAAAATTAAAGCAACCATCAATCATGCCTTGTTGGAGCAGAGGCTATGTGGGCCCACAGTAGTCACCTATGATCTCATTTCCTCCCACGGGACCATGAGTCCCCAAGGGCAGGATTCACTGTCTACTTTGTTGGGTGTACCCAAAGCCAACACAATAGAGCTTAGTACACAGTTGGTATTTGGTGCAAGGCTGTTCTATGAACAATCATGGGTTCCTCTACTGTCCATGCTGGAATGCTGAAAGCCCTCCCCAATGTCCCAGGCTGCCATATCTAGATTATTCTCATGGAAGATTCATAGACTGTCTTCATATGTTAGCTCAGCAGAACCCCTATCTCACTAATCTGGGCACTAAAGCCTTCAGCAGAGGCCTCTAGCAGTGACTCTGTGGCTTCACAGACAGGTTTGGTAATTAGTTGCATCTTGCTGAACTTATTAAAGACAGGAAGCAGCTTCCCTGCTACCTTTTATGAGCCTGAAAGCCAGTCAGGCTCCTCTGTTACACTCACATGGTACCACACCCTTCAACAGGGTGCACAGCCATCATGGTGTGAAATAAGCCTCTGGAACCCAGAGCGTGGGGCTCTTCTGTCCCCCATCACCTGGCATATAGCATTTACAGGACATGTGACTTGCCATCTCATACAGTGTCTGCTGGGTTTAGCATGTGGAGTGCTTGTGTTCCTCAGTACATAAAACATGGGCAGTGCTCATAGTCAAGTGGATGGCACTGCCAGCATGGGGAAAATACCTCTCTCCATGCAGGCACTATGAAAGTGAAATGGTATGATCTAGGACCTAGAGGGGAGGTCTCAACATTGTCACTTGCAGCCAAAATCTTAAATAACAGCTAACCCAGCTATTCCATCTGAATTGTTAACTGGATCAAGAAGCCAGAAATCGAGGAGTTGATGCAAAAATTCGGGGATATTATCAAAAGCTTTGACCCTGTCCCTCTGTGCTACCACCCTCCTGTGATCACAGAAAGGATACTGGCCTTCTAGTCAGCACCTCCATATTTCAAGAGGAATAAAGGGGAGTTGGAGGGGCCAGTAATATGCCCTCCTTTCATCAAATGATGCCACCTTCCCAGGAACATTCCAACCCAGCAGACTTGGAAATCCTGGGCAGAACTCCATCCCTGGGCCCCAGAACTAGGGACGTTGGGGAAAGTTGAGATGTCACTATAAGGAGTAGAAAGCTAAAGCAGCAATCCCTGACACCCTCATTGCTGCCAACCAGCAGCATCTGTGAGAACGCACAAGTGGTTTTAACATAGCAACTATTTTGTGGGGCATCTTACAAAAGGAACAGGTGTGTGTTGTCATTTAAAAACATAAAAATGTACGGGTCTGGAGAAACAGCTCAGTGCACTTGCTGTTCTTTCAAGGGACCCAGGTTTGATTCTCAGCACCCAGGTGGCCTCTTAGAACCATCTTAGTCTGGCTCTAGGGGATATGACACCCTCTTCTGGCTTCCACGGGTACTGCATGCATGTGGTACAAATATATACATGCAGACAAACACTCCTACATTCAAAATAAAAATAAATAGATTTTTAACTGCCAGGCTGACATGCCTGGGCCAGGAGGTGGGGGGGGGGGCGGCGGCGGCGGCGGCAGCGGCGCGGTGAAGAAGATCTAAAGTCTCCACACTCCTTCACAACTAAGCACTGATTTCTCCTGGCTTATTCATCTGACTCTTCATACTTAACAGGGATAGGACCACATGGTAGGGTGCTCTGAAATTAGACTTTTCTGGTAGTGTGAAAAAAAAAATCCAGCTCATGAAATGTTCTTTGCAGAACTGTGCTTTGTGGCTGTACACACCCTTGAATAAGGTGTTGTTTGCCAGGTCCCTTGGTATTAATCGTTCTGATGTTAATAAAGAAAAAATGGGAGAAGTTGACCCAGGTCAACTTACAGCTAAATCTTGGGTCCAATAGCTCCCTTCTGAGACTATGGCAAAGAGGCTTCCGAGAGCATCTGAATATGAGCCAAGTTGCCTTCCTTGTGGAGGGTTCAGTGTACCTGCCCACTCACAGATACGGATGCCCATTCCCCCAAAGTTTTCACCAATCTGAGAAATGGGTCACAGGGGAGCAGATCCATCTGCTGGCAATTTAACCTAGCTGATTGCCCAGCTGAGGTCGGAAGGAAGCACTTGCACAGGCCTGCGGCAAGGCTAGCCCTGGAGCCTAGGCCTCAGAACCAGAGGTTAGCCCCAGGATCTCAGGCTTGGAGGCATGGTGGCCATGGAGTAGGCCATAGGTCTCAAAGGTCCCTGGTGTGTTAGGCACCCTGGGCATATAGCTTTGATTCCAACTCAACATAATGTTGCCACTTTAGCTGTGTGGCCTCTGGCTTCTCACCAAGCTGTTTTCTAGTACCAGTAGACAGAAGAAGTCGAGCATAAGGATTTCTCCTCTTTCCAACTGTTGACTGAATTGTGTCCCCCTAAGAGTATATGATGAAGCTCTGAGCCCTTGAATAGGACCTTTAAAGAAGTAATTAATACTAAATTAGGTCATAAGGGTAGGGCCCTAATCCAATGCAACCAGTGACCTCTATATAAGTAGAGAGTCGAGTAAAAGCCTTATGAGGACACAGCAGGAGTGTGCCAGTCTACAAGAAGGAAAGGCCCTGGGAGAGAACAAACCCACAGACACCCTGATCCTGGACACCTCTGGACTCCAAACAAAGAAGCACCTAAGAAATACCTGCTGCTTTCGCTAACCTGTTGGTGGGTTGTGTTATGAAAGCCCTGGGCCATGGAGTACTCATGGCTGCTACTTCTCCCAAAACCTGAGTCATACCACACACCCTGAAACTGAAGTCAGATTCTTTCCATAAATCTCAAATACACACATGGCATGGGCAATAGACACCCTGCCATCAGCCCAGCCACCTCTGAGTTCCTGACATGTGCCACAGTCTCATCCCAGCCTTCCTAAGCCCTTTGCCTGTACCCAAGAGCCAGCGCAGCTTGGGGGCAAGCCCTGTCATGCAGGAAGTGCCTGGGAGCTAATGCCTCTCTCCTTCACCCTCTCCTGCAACCCCAGCCGCCTTCCACCACGGAGGAGGGGGTGGCGGTCACCCCACACTCAGCACAGCTCCCAGGCTTTCTCCTGCAGATGGAGCCTCATTGCCCATGATGTCCCTGAAAGGTTCATCCATTCCTTGCTTACCCCAGACTTGTGATTCCTGGAATGTTCTCTCAAATAAACTTCGGTCTCAGAGTCTGCTTTGAGGGATCCAAACAGGAGACAGTTGTGTAGTTTCCTGGTCTGGTTTGTTGCTTTTTCCCATTTTGCTTTATTTTACATTTATTTATTTGTGGGGTGAGCACAGGCCAGGACACATTTGTGAAGGTCAGAGGACAACTCACAGAAGCTGGTTCTCTCCTTCCACCATGTGGGTCCCAGGGATCCAACTCAAGCTGCCAGGCTTGGTGCCAAACACCTTTGCCAGCTGAGCCATCTCACTGGCCCTCCCACCCCCTTTTGCTTTTGTTGGATTTTTTTTTTAATAGATTTGGGTTTTGGGGGGTTTTTTTGTTGTGTTTTGTTTTTGTTTTTTTGTTTTTGTTTTTAAGAGAAGTTTGGGGCTGACAGCAAAACTGAGTGAAAGGAGCAGAAATTTACTCATACTCATTGCCTCCACTATTATCAGCATCTCTGACCAGAGTGACACATTTATTATAACTGATGAGCCTACACAGATACATCATTATTGCCCAAAGTCGGTAGTTCACATCAGGATTCACTCAATGTGCGACACACTCTTCAGTGTGTCAGTATCAGTAGCGGCACTGCTCTTGGAGGCTCCCCTCTTTCTTTACACACTTTCTCTCTCTCTCTCTCTCTCTCTCTCTCTCTCTCTCTCTCTCCCCAACACACCTGGGAACCACTCCTTCACTGCTTTGCTTGTCCTTTCCCAGAGGGACTGTATGGTTGGAACTGTGTATAATGATGCCTTTTTAGATTGGTTTTTTGTTCATTTTATAATATTGAATCCATGATTCACCTGCCTCCGCCTCCTAAGTGACAGCATTACAGGTGAGTACCCCAAGCCCAGCTTTAAACACCTACAAAAACAGAAAACACCTGTCTGGGTTACCCTCCCCAACACAGCCCTTCCCCAGTTGCTGTGATGGAGAGCAGCTGATCCGAGTGCACCAATAGGCTCTCACAAGACTCTGGGCTGACATCACATTTAAACATTGTTTCAGATCCCTCCAGATTTTCAGATCAGGCTCCTCTTCCCAACACAGTGATCTGATCTGAGGCAGGGAGGCCCCTAGCAGGTGATATGGCCCTGGGCCCACACCCTCTTAAGTAGCTACTCACCTCTAAAGCCATAGGCTCTAACCCCTTGGCTCTCTGCCTGGGGACTTCTGTGGGTTTTCAGAAGCTTTAGTTTTGATCGTTCAAAAAGTCAGGCTGAAGATGCAGAGATCCATGGCCAAGCCCCAGGCGGAGCACCAGGAGTCCAATCGACAAGAGAGAGGAGGGATTATATGAGTAAGAGAGATCGAGACCATGATTGAAAAAAGTACAGAAACAACCAGCCAAACTAGTGGAAACACATGAACTGTGAACCAACAGCTGAGGAGCCCCCATGGAACTGGACTAGGACCTCTGGATAAGTGAGACAGTTGTTTACCTTGAACTGTTTAGGGGGGCCCCAGGCAGTGAAACTGGGACCTGTCCTTAGTGCATGAGCTGGCTTTTTAGAACCTAGTGCCTGTACTGAGACACTTTGCTCAGCCTTGGTGCAGGGAGGAGGGGCTTGGATCTGCCTCAACTGAGTGTACCAGGCTCTGCTGACTCCCCAAGGGAGACCTTGCCTTGGAGTAGGTGGGAATAGGGGGTGGGTTGGGAAGGAAGGCTGGGAGGTGGGAGGAGGGAGGACAGGGGAATCCGTGGTTGATATGTAAAATGAATAGAAAAATCTCTTAATAAAAAGAAAAAAAAAAAGTCAGGCTGAAAGTGCAAAGTTAATGCCTCAGAAAGGGGCTGCACCTAATGACAGTGACAGCTGTTCTCTGGCCCAGGGGATACCTGAGCAACCAGTCTTGGCAAGACTGTCCTCTGCTTGCCCACACAATCACTCTCACACAATTACCTTTACTAACTGAATGGAAAAAAAGAAGGAAGGAAGGAAGGAAGGAAGGAAGGAAGGAAGGAAGGAAGGAAGGAAGGAAGGAAGGAAGGGACATGACTGGTCCCGAGTTTCAGCACCAGATGAATGAAAACAGAAATAAAAAAAGAAAAATATGACTGCTCCTAGGTATGGCACAAGAGAAGTTTATTGCAGATAAAAGGGAGGGCATAGCCAGAGGCAGGGACATCTAGAAGAATCCAGAATAGACATGACCCTGAGCCATGTGAGGAGAGGTGGGAGGGGAAAGGGAGAGCCAGACCAAGAGGCCGGGAAGGTAAAGGGTAGACAAAAAGAGACCAGGTAACCAAAAATGGTTAGATTATATAAGGAGGGGCAGCTAGGGGAAGAGCAGCCCAGCCCCGGGATTGGAGAGGTTTAGAGTAGGGTAGGGTATGCCAGCCATAACCTGTAACAGGTAGGGACTGAGGGATGCTGGGAGAATCTGACAGACATCCGCTTTGAAGTGTTAAGTAAGCCCCTCAGCCTTTGTCCCAGGTTTGAGACCTAACATTGACATATGCACCCTGCTCTGTGCTCCTCCTAGAAACAGACAAAACCAGTCTTCCATCAATGTTTCTCTCCAGAAAGACAGAGAATACAACACCCTCCTGCACTGGCGGATGCCCTAGAAAGAGGCACCAAGCAGAGTCCCCTGGCTTGCTGAGGAGGGCCTGCATGTGCCAGGCACCCACTTTCTTCCCAAGGGGCCCCAGAGCCAGGCATCTGTCAGTGCAACCAGTTCTACCCTCTAGGCCTGGAGAAGTGCAGGAGATGGATGCTGAAGAAATAAGATGCCCCCAGCCCTTCATGCTGATAGGCACATTTCACACTGACAGGCTACCGGGGGTGTAGCACTATTTTTATTTAAAACACTAGTTGCCATGGTAACATCTACATAGTCCAATCTTTATTCTAAGTCACACAGAAAACACCCTCAGGAAGGGAGAATGAGAAGCCCTAGTGAGCAAGGGCCACCCTGGGGCTCAAACAGCGAACAGGCCATTCCTGTGTTTGCACACGTCTCTCCCTGTGTCTCACATTGCAGTCAGTACCATGGTTCAGAGAGGCCTGGAGAGTCTGCGTACTGTCCAGGTGACTTTCAAACTGCGGTGCTCCCTCGGTGTTTCTCTGCTGTGAATTCAACCATTTGTCAAGACTCTAATGGACGAAGGGTGGAGGAGCGGCCAGGAGGTCCTGCTCCCAGCCCAGCCGGCCTCCCACAGCCTGCAGGGAGTCAGCATCCCCAGTGCTGTGAGTGTGGTGGAGGAACCAGGGAGACACATGAAGCTGTCAGCACAGTGGGCTCTTTATAAGGTGGTCAGGCATCCCCACTCCCTGAAGGGCCTCTGCTTTGGGATTCTATTGGGCTACAGATGCTCCTGTGACAAATTCCCTAAACTCATAAGGATGGTAGAAAAGGAAACCCTGGACTTTGGAGAGGGGCAGGTGGGTCTCTGTGAGTTTCAGGCCAGCCAAGGCTATATAGTGAGACCCTGTCTCAAAAAAAGAAAGGAAGAAAAGGATTCCATCTTGAGAACAGTTTCCCTAATAAAAAGCCCCAATTACACAAAGCAGAGGTTGTGGGAGCCAGGTAAGTCCTTAGGCAAAATGATGGGCTTCCTCTTCCCTTCACACCTCAGACTCACTCCAGCACCCTTCTGTTGACCCGCCCTCTGCCACGCAGGAGAGCACTGTGCTGCTCCTGCGATCTGTCTTACCTCAGCTGTGAAAACCAGAGGTATGCCCTGAGCAAATCAGTACTAAGGTGTACTGACTGTCTTTAATTTTGGAGGGCAAGGAACACGTGCCGTGGCTGTCTGGGGCTGGCTGGGAGCAGGTCATGGGCAAGCCATCCTCTTTCCCAGAAGTCATCCACCTTGTTTTGTAAGACAGGATCTCTCTCTAAACCTAGAGTTCACAAATGGGGCAAGACTAGCCAGCCCCAGTCCTCCTGTCTCTGTCTTCCCAGAGCTGTGCCAAGTGAGCATCACCCCACCCCAGCTTCTGGGAGCTTCCTAGTCTCAAGGATCAAACCAGGTCCTCCAGCTTGTTCACTGGGCACTTTTCTGACTGAGCCTTCTCCTCAGCCACTAGCATAGATTTTTAAATTCTACTCCACAGTCTACCCATATTTTAGAAAAACAGAATTGGAGTCACAAACCTGCAAACACGTTGAACAGAAGCCACATTTTCTGACCCCTAACGTGAACTCCCTTGATTCTGTTTACTGTCAGCCTTTGTGTCTTTAATTCTACTCGGCTGCTTTGTGTGTTTGCAGAAAAGGAAACAAAGGGATCAGACACCTGCAGCAGAGTATTTGAATCAGAAACCTGAAGTGAGGCTTGCCTGCTTCACCTGCTACACCCGTCCCCATTTAGAGCGAGAGATCTTCAGATTTTAGTACAGATGAGCGTTAGAGGAAAGGTGGAGACTTTTAAATGCAATTTCTCTGTCCCACCCCATGGGGCTTTGAGATTCTTTACCACCTGTAATGCTGGTCCTTTTCAGTGAAGGTCACCTTTAGATTCTGGCTGTATTCCCTTACATTAGCATCTCTCAAAGAGAGGTGTCCCTAGAACACCACCCCTCCCAGCCCTGGTTCCACTCAGCACCCACAGGTATTTGAACAGATCACAGGAAGCCACTGCTTGTGTATCAAAAGCAAATAAAACGGTTTGGAAATCTGATCCTCTACAAAGCATGTGTACCTCGAGGATTAAAAACCCACAAATGAACCAGTTTATTCATTCCTATTCTGGCGGGTGAATATGATTTTTAAATCTGTAGTTATTTATAGATTTCAGGAGCTTGAGCTTGCCATGGTGTGTAGCCTCTGAAGAGAACACACATCCCACCCAACAGAGACACACAGGCTGCCCTTGGAGGTGTTTGCCAGAGATGTGGCAGGTGGACACTGCAGACAGTTCTTAGGTTTCCTGACATCAGAAGAGGAACACTTCATCCCTCCACTCAGTACTTATGCCCAGGATAGTCCATCTGTACACACCTTAGGTTCCTGTTTGTTCTGGCACATAATAACCTCCATTTGAATCAAAATCCAGGAGAAGAGAAAACTATCTGCATCAAAATAGCTAACAAAGGGCTGGTGAGAGGTCTCAGTGGGTAAAGGTGCTTGCTGACAATGTGAGCGCCATCCCTGGAGCCCACATGGCAGGAGAAGGTCTGATCCCACAAGTTGTCCTGTTCTGATTGTCTGCATGCTTGCTGTGGCACATGCACACATCAACAAAAGTAAATAAATACTTTAGGTAAATCATTATTTTTAGAAGATAGAGAATGATGTTATAAGTAAAAAGACTTCTGAGTGTGGTAGCACACACCTTTAATCTCAGCACTAGGGAGGCAGGAGCAGGCATATCTCTGAGCCCAAGGCCAGCCTGCTCTACATAGTGAGTTCCATAGAGAGATACTGTGTCTTAATTAGGATTTCTATTGCTGCAATGAAACACTGTGACCAAAAGTAACTTTGTGGGGAAAGAGTTTGTTTTACTTACATTTCCACATCACTATTTATCATTAAAGGAAGTCAGGACAGGAACTCAAATAGGCAGGAGCTGATGCAGAGGCCATAAAAGTGTGCTGCTTACTGGCTTGCTCCTCATGGCTTGCTCAGCCTGCTTTCTTATAGAACCCAGGACCACCAGCCCAAAGGTGGCACCACCCACAATGGGCTGGGGCCTCCCCCATCAATCACTAATACAGGCTTGTCTATCTCTGGATCTTATGGAGGCATTTTCTCAGTTGAGGTTTCATCCTCTCAGATGACTTTAGCTTATATCAAATAAAACTATCCAGCATACCCTACTTTAAAAAACAAATAATGCCCCCTCCAAATCCTCTGAGTTCATTCTTCCCTGTGTTGGGTTGTGTTCTGTTGTGTTTTGTCTCTAGAGAGTGCCTCACTATGTAGCCCTGGCTGACCTGTAACTCACTATGTAGAGGCTAGCCTCTAATTCACAGAGATCCAACTGGCTCCGCATCCAAAGCACTGGGAATTAAAAGTGTTCACCACCATGTCCAGCAGCTAATGATGTCATAAAGGAATGTTTTTTAAAAGTATTGAAGGAATGTTTTTTTTTTAAGTGTTGCTAGATAGATGCACAGAGATTCACTGAACAGTTTTCAGTGCAGCTGGCCCAGCAGCAGCCCAGGAGGACAATGTCTCAGCTCCAGTGGCCTCCTAAACAAAAGCGTCCTCTTTGCAGTGGGTAAAAGGGATAGAACAAAGGAGCCTTCTGGTTTGGACACATATTTCAAACTAGATTGATAGGGGAAGGGCCAAAGGTCAAGAAGTCCCATAATTCCAGGTAAAGAAGGCTCCAATAAGTTCCTCTCCTCATCAACCAATGCTGTCAGAGACACACAGGGAGCCTTAGATACCCACACAGATAAGGAAGACAACCTCTGTCCTAGGTTCCTTTCTGTTGGTGTTGGCATGTATCTATAGTCCCGGCACTGGAGAGGTGAAAACAGTCCCAGGCCAATGAGAGATCCTGTCTCCAAAATCTTCAGTGGATAGCCCCTAAAGACCAACTCTCAAGGTTGTCCCCTGGTCTCCATGTGGACCTGCATGCATGTGTACTTTTACATACACACACACACACACACACACACACACACACACACACACATATATATGAAATAAAACAATTCTATTACCATTCAACATCTACCCTGGTGGAAACCTCAGCTCTTCCCTGGAGTGTCAGTCCCATTTCCCCAGTCTTACAGTTCTCTTACCACTTAGCTCCTCTAGGGTGCTCAACCTCAGTCAGTCCATTCACATCTCCCTTCAAATTCAGATTCTAAAATAAGGGCTTGTGTGCAAGTAGGGCATCTAAAGAGTGACCTCAAAAAACAAGAGCCAGGCAGTGGGAAGTGGAGGAATTGTATGTGAATGAACAGATCACTGCTGTGGACAGTGATCTCAGTTCTACTGGGACCCTGCCTCAGGTGGGAAGCTGTACACTCATCCACAGGTCCCCGTGATCTCTCCTGTGCTTTTGGACAAAGTGTCTGTGCAAGTCCAGTCAGCTCTTCAGTTTGAGAAAAGCTTGGAAGCTCTGGGCTTCCTTGGAACATCCATAGACGTCTACCACTGTGCTTCTGTGGAACTTGCTCAGAGGTGTAAGCCTCCTGCTGCACACACCATACACATGTGCACACATGCCATGGCTATGTGTTGACTCTTGACTCTTCCCAGTCAACCACTGACCATAACAGCAATACTAGAACCAGGACCTTCTGACCTTGTGCAAAACCCCTCTGGAGGACAGTCTTTGCTCATGGTCTCTCTGTTAGCCCAGTCAAGACAAGATATGAAGGGAGCCATAGACACCACACACAGACACACAGACACACAGACACACACACACACAGACACACACACACAGACACACACACACAGACACACACACACACACACACACACACACACGTACACACGTGAGTACGTGTACGTGGGTAACCATGCAGAGGTTATACTCCTTTGCCATCTGAGGCTCTCTCTACAGACTCCTGCTTCTTTCTCTTTATCCTTCGCAGATTTCCCTAAATAAATTCCTTTCTCCTCTAGTTCTGTTTCAGCATCTGCTTCTTAACACTGAACTGACACCTCAGCTGGCTTGGAGCTGTCCACCACCATGGTGCTGAAATCAGAACTTGTGCTGCAATGACAGTGCGGCACAGTGTGCCCGTGCCCCCCTCTGTGACTGGGTGACCATTGTGTATTCTGTTGGCTATCCTTGTGGGGGGCACATAACTTGTTTTCCAAAGGGCTTAGGACAGAGGGCAGAGCATAAAGAGATTGCAGGATTGTAAAAGGTGGTTTCCTTGTACGCCTCTCTGGAAAATCCAAGTGCTGCTGAAATCTGCAAAGCCACCCTGAGTCAATCACATCTCCAGAAACAGGATCGTGCTGGCTTCTGTCTCTCCCACTTTCCACCCTCCTTCAAGTGCCTCACATTGGCCAAGCCTGACTGAAATCCAACAGGAAAATCTCATCCAAAAATGTAGTTCTGTGTGGCAGCAGAGGAGGGACCAGGGAGAGTGAGAATAACAGACTCTCCTACAGTGGACAGGAGTATACCCTTTAGTACCAGCAGATGTCATTGACTATGTAAGGTCAGGTGTCTTAGTCCCAAAGAGGTGGTAAAGTAGACAGAAGAGAGCTTCTTGTCAGAGAGGCTTGAGGACCAACCCTGCCAGAGGCCAGCGGTATGACACTGGACAAGCAACATAATCTCTCTGAGAGCCTCTTTCAGTGTGTGGCTGTGTGTCCACATCTCTATGTATGTATTCATTTGTCTGTTGTGCGTGGTTGAGATAGGGTTGTGCGTGGAGGCACTCACCTTTAATCCCAGCACTGGGGAGGCAGAGGCAGGTTCATCTCTGAGTTCAAGGCCAACCTGGTCTACAGAGCAAGTTCCAGGACAGCCAGAGCTACACAGAGAAACCCTGTCTCAAAACAAAACAAAACAAAACAAAACAGTGAAGTATTACTATATAGCCTTGACTGACCCAGAACTTGCTATGTAGTCCATGCTTGACTCAGACTCATATAGATCTACCTGATTCCACCTCCCAAATGTAGAATTAAAGGTGTGTGCCACTACACTAAGCATGTGTGTGTGTGTGTGTGTGTGTGTGTGTGTGTGTGTGTGATACTAAAGAATGAAATCCTGTCATTTGTAGCAGTAGGGATAACTAGGGTGTCATGTATAGGAAATAAGACAGACACAGGGAGAGAAATACCACGTTTCCCCTCACATATGGAAGGCTACATGAAAAGAAAAGTCAGCCTGAAAGTAGAATAGGGATTGCTAGAAGTTTGGTGAGAGGGGAGGGTAGAGAGGGGGAACTGGAATTGATCAGTGTGTGCTTGTAAGAATCATACTTAGTTAGCCCCATTAATATATATGATTATTTATGTGTTACATTTTAAAGTAAATAATAAATAAGATAAAACCCACAAAGGCACCTGGCCCTAACTGATTTATATAAGGAATCCTTGAGCTTGTACTGTATATGCTAACAATGCTCCTTAGCATACAGTAACTGATTAATAAATGCAAAATAAATAAAGTGTAGTAGAATAAGACAACACCTCAAACCAACAACCCAAAAGTAATCTAGGCCTCTGATTCACTATCCCTGGGACAACATTTTATTTATTTATTTATCCCAACTTAAATTTTCACAAGAAATATTCAGGAGAATGTGTGGTGTAAGTGGAATTGTGCAGGGGATTCATCACTTGATAAATTACCATAAACACTGTGTATCGTATATTTGGAGATATCATAACAAACCAAGATGAAACATTGTCAGAGTCAAGCATGGCTAGCAAGGGGTTGTAGACTATGTGCAGAGCAGGGAGGAACCATGGGAGTCTGGAAATTTACCACAGGCTTCCAGCCACTGGAAGTGTTATCTTTGACTGTGTATTTAGGTCTGAACTTCGAGAAATGTCATTTAGAAAATTAGAGCTTTCTACATTTCTGCATATTGATTTTAAAAACCATCAACTGTTTATGTATTTGGGTTTGGTTGGTTTTGTATGCCTGATTGCTTTCATATATTTCAAGACATGGTCTCTATATAGCCCAGGCCAACCTAGAAATCCCTGTGATCCTCCTGCTTTGGCCTTTTGAGTGTCTCCTCTCAAGTGTCTCTTCTATTGTGTCCAAAGAGTAGAGTCTATACAGAACCAGACCTCTGCACACACAACATTTAAAGTGTCAGAGAAGAAAAGACTTAGCAAAGGCCCAGCCTAGCCCGAGCAGGAGGAATGTGAAACAGCAATGCAAACTGTGTCTTCCCATGTCATGCACCCCTTCGGTCCTCTGATCTTCCAACTTGCTGAGAAAGGGAGAGATGGACACAGAAGCTGTCTCTTGACAAAGTCACAGCCTCTAGCCCCAGCATCCAAAGGCTCTGAAAGACTCATTTGTAACTCAGTTACAAACCTTGCCCTCCACTGTTGGGAGGTTATTTTTAGTCTTGATGCTATACTACATGAATATTCATGAATTTGGCTGCAGAAATATTAATATGTTGATGATATCATGCCTCTCCAGGCTCCACTGGGGGTGCTAAGAGTATGATATACATGCTGAATTACCTTCCTACAACCCCCAAAATTCTGAACTCTGGATATATTGATGTTTTGAGACAAAGGATTACAGATTTATATTTCACACAGTCCCCAGTAATATTAATCCCTTTTAAAGATAGTAGGTTACATTCAGAGATGTTAAATAACTCAAGAGCACACAGTCAATAGCAAACTACAAAGATTGACAGAACAAAGTATGTGGATTATGATTCACCGTAGACCAGATTTAGTATTGATGGGGGCTGATTATACCTTAAGGTAGGGCTGGGACTTGAGTGTGAAAGTACATGAACATGCATGTGGAAACCAGAGGTCAGAGAGCCTGGCTGGATATCAAGTCACAGGGACCTTCCTGTCTCTGCCTCACAATCACTAGGATTGCAAACCCATGCCATCATGCCTATGGGATTGAATTTATGTTTGCACAGCAAACACTTTACTGACTGAGCTATCTCTAAAGCTGAGGGCTGGCACTTTTTAATAGACTGAAAACTATTGAAAAAAAAAAAGTCTTGCCATTGACTCGGCCATGCTGTTGGGATTTCACACCAGCTCCAAGAGGCCTTCCCATCTGCACTCTCAAAGAAACTGTACCCTCTGAATTCAAGGAGAGGTGTTTCTTCTTGTCCTTTATAAGCAAAGGAACTTGGTAAAGAAGTTGCAAGAAAGAAAGAAAGAAAGAAAGAAAGAAAGAAAGAAAGAAAGAAAGGAAGGAAGGAAGGAAGGAAGGAAGGAAGGAAGGAAGGAAGGAAGGAAAGAAGGAAGGAAAGAAGGAAGGAAGGAAGAGAGAGAAAAAGAAAGAGAGAAAGAAAGGGAAAAAGAAAAGAAAAAAGCCTACTAGACAAATCAAAACAAATCATTTTGCATATTAATCAGGTGCCTGATTGAAACTGCACTAGTTGCTTCGAGAGAAGAATATTAAAAGCAGATCACTGCTAATTTAAGCATAACTAATTTAAAAGACATACCTAGAAACAGACACATGGAGACTCCCTTAAACTCTGTCTACCACCTACTTTGTTTGATGGGATATGCCTGGGTTGGGAGCCCCAGTGTCAGAGCATTTATCCCTTTGGGTAGATAGACGGCCGAGTCAGCCATCCCTGTAGACACAGGACTCCAGATCTCACTGATCCGTCCCAATTTCATCCTGCCTCTGGAATAAGCAAATGGAATCCAGAGGAAAGCCCAGAAACTAAGCTGCAAGGAGTCTGAATACTGCCCCCACAGAACCGGAAGCTACTCCTTCCAAGAAGAGAATCCCATAAGAAGGACCCCACTGGCTCCTTGTAGTTCCCCTGCAACTGGCCTCCTTGGGCTCTGTAGCTGATGCATGGCTGGTGAAAGAGCATGCAAGAGCACTCAGCTTACATGCCTCTATTCCAACAAGCTCATGCTCCAGGACTTCTGGTTAAGACAAAAATGTAGGTTCACCTGAACTCTTTCTCGTCTTTTTTTTTTCTTTTAAAATCTTTAAACGTTTATTATATTTCACTTATTCCACATGCATGTGTATTTGCTTGTGCATAGTATGCATGTTGAGGTCAGAGGACAACTTGCAAAAGTTGATTCTCTCCTACTACATGGGTCCCAGGGATCCAACTTAGGTCTTAAGGCTTGGCAGCAATTGCCATTACCCAGGAGCCCTCTCACTAGCTCAAATCTCCCCTTCTGAATCACCCTCTCTCTTTTTCTGTTTCTTCCACTCCTCACTGCTTTCTTATCCTGCAAGAATTAAAAACTAAGAAAAGAAGAAACCAAACCTCTACTTTCATGTCATTCTGCTCAGTACAGAAGGTCAGTGGCTTTGAGATGAATGACAAACTTGGAGTAAACCTCATTTCTGGAGAGACCAACTTAAGAGCAAGTCCCCCTGGAGGACTCATACCTCAGCATTTGAGCTTGTATGGGGACAGGATGAAAGGGAAGTGAAACAGAGCAATGTAGATGCTGAGCCAACCTCTCTCCAGAAGCAAGGGAGCACATAAGCAAGGTGTGAGTGTGCCAGCTGAGGAGAAGTCTCTTCTCCATCTTCCCCAGCAATGACAGAACCCAAGGTTATAATCTAGATGTGTTCACTCAGCTAGCATCCATTCCTGTGAAACATGGCCATGCATCTGTGAAGACAGCAACTTTCCCACCTTCCTCATGTCCAGGGTGAAAGTGAAGGGAGCTGTCCATACCATGGAGGTGAAAGCCACCAACCCTGAGGAATGGGGGACCTCTCAACCCAGGTCTCAATATCATGGAGCCCCAAAGGTTGTCTCAGGACCAGAAAGAATCATTCATCATGATAAATCGAGCTTTTTGAGGTTCTGTTGGAGTCAAATCAATAACCCAACTAATGTGGTTCCTTAGAGTAGAATTACTGGGTTTCTAACTGGATGCTGAATAAAAAGAAAATAGGCTGCCTCCGCCTGAATCTCTTCTAAAAGACCCAGATGTAAGGATCTACAACTAAGTATTTATCAGAAAACACTCCCAGGAAACAGTAGACAGAGGAGTGAGAAGAAACCAGACTGTAAACAGTATAGAGTATCAGACAATGCCCCCTCCCAGGGTGCCAGGGGATCAACACCTTGGAGAGTTCTGGGGACACTTTGGGTCTAACCAAAGTGTGTCACAGTCACAGACAAGGAAATGAGACTGTACACCTGAGCTCACCAGTCTTGAGGTTATACGGCCTGAGAATTCAGTGTCTGCTCACATAAGACCTTTCCATAAAGCTCTGCCTGAAGGTCACAGCCAGAAATGGAGGTCATGGAACAACCCCTGTCGATAGCCAGAGGTAGCGGTCAATGTGACCAGTCGCCTCGTGTTCCTGCTGCCATGCGATGGACTGAGAGCCAGAGCAGACTGTTGCTGCTTCTGTCAGATATCATCACATCACCCAAACAGTGACTAATACAGTCTCACATCACCAACGATTCCCGCCACCGTGTGATGGGTTGTGTCTCAGAACACGTGACCTTCTGCTGTCTTGACAGCTGTTCCCTTTGTGCCTCTTCCTCCTCCTTCCTTTCTGTGCTTCCCCTTCTCAAAAACAATGACCAACCTGCAAATCCTGCTCTTTTCTTTCTCAGACCATTCTGTTCTCAGGCACCTGGAGATTCCTAACACTTCCCAAGGGTTTGACAAAGCACTACTTTCAAAGGCACCAGTGTCTCCCTAGGACATCTGGTAAATAGTACCCTCTTTCAAAGCAACCATAGCTACATTTCTCCTCATCCCTCCAATCAGTTTTCTCAGTTAATGAAAAATAGCTAGAAAAGCAATAAGCAAATGATTCAACCTACTTCAAAGGGGGAGGAGTGAGATGCAGATGCTGTGAAGAAACTTATGAAAGGGGAGCCCCAGCAGTTAGGATGCTCTGAGGATAACCCCACTGGGGAGAACAACGGCTAAAAATAGCCCTTGGCCCTGGGTACCTGAAGGGAAATGATGAAAATGTTGACCAAAGAGTTTAAAGTGTCTTTGAAGAAAAAAAAGAAAAGTACACCCAACTTTTTAAAGCTCCATGGATATCCCTTGCTGCACGCTCTGGAAAGGAAAACATATTTAGCCAAGATGTGGATCTTTTAGGCATGACCTTTAAAATAGGCAAAGGACAGCCATGCCACCCTATCAAGTAGATGCTGGGGAAACAGAGTGGCAAAGAGAATGAACAATGTCCCCAAACATCAGAGAGGTCATAAAAAGAAATGGCAGGGTCAGAAGCAAGCCATCACTGTGGAATCAAAAGTAGCCAGAGCTACTTTTGCTGTCAGCAGAGGGATGGGGAGGGGCTACAGGAGCTAGGGCATCTGAGAGCTAAACCAGGCCTTGTTGGGGATGGGGGTGGAATCTGATCCTAACCTCTTGCTAGAGATGTGCTCACAGCACCACATTCTAGCCACCTTGCAAAAGGCCCTGGGATAGGGACTCTGATTCTTTCCTACAGCATGAACTGCCTGGGTAGTGACAATCTCATTTTCCAGTTCTCCAGAGTTCCTCAAGTGTAGTGAACCCTTGGCTACTTAAGAGAAAGGGAACTCTCTCTGGGCTCAAGCCTAGGTCATGGTGATATGACTAAGTGCACCAAGAAGTTGGCATCCCTAATAAACACCAGATACACTATGGGGCCTCTCTGTGGAAACCAGCTACATCTCATATATACTTGCTCCTTCTGTGGCAAGACCAAGCTGAAGAGATGGACTGTTGGCATCTGGCACTGTGATTTCCATGTGAAAACAGTGGCTTGTAGGGCCTGGACCTGCAATACCATTTCTGCTGTCACAGACAAGTCTGCCACCAGAAGACTGAGAGAACTGAAAGACCAGTAGAAACTACCATTTGAGTCATCCCTAGCCCACAATAAATGGGTTAATTTATGTAGCCAATGTGGGGTGGGCAGTATGTGGTGATAGGTCATTGTATCTATAGATCTGTTTGTACAGAACTGACATCCTTGCTGTGTTAAGTCCCTGGACACAGCTTGACTTTCCATTGTTTAGGTCTTTGATTTCTTGTACTAGTATTTGGCTATTTTCAACAAAGGGTTCCTGTGCACACTCTAGATTTATACCTAAGTTTTTTTTAATGCGATTATAAATAGTATTGTGTTTTTCATTTTAGTTTCCATGTGTTTGTTATTGGCATATAGATTTTAAGTTCTCTTATTGTCTCCCTCACCCAAATTGCTTACTAGTTCTAGGTTTTTGTTTTGTTTTTTTAGATACCTTGGGTTTTTTGTTTGTTTTTTCACACAGAAAAATACATCACCTACAAATAAAGACAATTTTATATTTTTATTCTCAATCTGTACTCCTTTCTAAAATTTTAATTTTTTTAAAGATTTATTTATTTTATTTTGCATATATGAGTGCTTTGCCTGCATGTGTGTCTGTACACCAAATGCATGCCTAGTGCCCTCAGAGGTCAGAAGAGGATACCAGATACCCTGGAACTGGAGTTATAGATGGTTGTGAGCCACCATGTGAGTGTTGGGAACTAAACCCCAGTCTTCTGCAAGAGCAGCTAGTGCTCTAACAACTGAGCCAACTTTCCGACCCACCTTTCAAATTTTAAGGAGTTCTTCGGCTTCTTAACAAGTGGACTGTAGAAGACCATCTCTGTATATAGGAAGCAAGTGGGGTGTGGAGCCCTTTGCTAAGCTTGGAAAATTAAGACAAGAGGAAGTTAAGGAGACAAATCCACCACTTTGCTTGTAGGACCTAAATGGAGATGCTGAGTGGGTGTGTAGAGGATTGAGGCCAAATTCTCAAAGGAGAAATCAAAGATGGCTATAAAATTTGGAAGATTCAAACATTAGATCAAGTGACAACACAGATGTCAGCCAAAAGAGGCTTCAGGGCTGAGC
>CABHPP010123210.1:0-22824 GCA_902168425.1 Peromyscus attwateri
CCCTGCTTTCCTCCCACACCTCAGCCAATGTCCAGAGGCAGTTCCTGGATTTAAGTACTAGCACAGGGGTGATTTCTCCTGGTCTAAGCACTTGGTGGAACAGCCAAAAGCGAAAGCAGAGGGAGGCACGGCCTTCCTTGTCTGGCTCCATGGTGGCATGGTGACAGTCATTGCTTACTTCAGACTATATTTCTAATGCCCTTATCACACCCCAGACACCATAAAGCCTTCTAAGCATGGCCTGAGACTTTTGAACGCCCTCGAGTCTTGGGAATTACATAGCAGAGTTGTGTATTTGGCGTGGAGCGTCCACTCCACTCTCCGAAATCTGTGTTTGCCAGACTCTCAGCAGCAAGTCCTTTCCCACGCCCTGGGGCCCCAGCACATGGAGGAGCCCCCATGACCCTGGGTCAGGAGCACATCTTCACTGGCTTTGGTCCCTGAATGTCTTTGAAGTTCCCACCCAGGACGCTCCTTGGCTGACAGGGTTCCATTTACCGCCCTGACAGGAGAAGGTCAGGCCGTTGGAATGAAATCAGAATGGTCTGGAAGAGATGACCGCCCATCTCTGCTTGCAATTCCTCCCATGCCTTTGGCAGGAAAATAAAAAATATCGCAGGAAACCAGCCGTTAAATCACTGTAGGAGACCCCGTGACCCATCTGAAGTCTGGCCGTGGAAATGTCAAACATGAGCCTCAAGTATGAGGAAGGAAGGGACCTACTGTTTTCCTGCGGTCGCTAAGGGAGGAACAGACTGCCCGTGAGTGTCCCCAGGCTTCTGCACGGCATTGAGTCAGGACATGACAACCTGCACCCGGCCCCTCACACTGACCTTGCTGCTCTGCCTCCACCATGGCCTTCCTCCTGCCCCCAAGGCACCGCCTCAGTCTGACCATCGTCATCCCTCACCCCAGAATCCTCTCGCTCTGTCTTCCCCTCCTGACCACTGCCTGGCCCCTGCCACGGTCCTCAGAGCTCTGAGGGACTTTCTAGCTCCATGTCATGGACTTACTTCATCTTACTCAATTGCACATCATGGATACAGGGCCTTGTCGCAGATGAGACTTCAATAAATTTTTTGTTAAGTTGAACCGGGGCTTGGCAGAAATAACCTTTCAGCCCACAAATTACCATATTGCTTCTTTGGTTAGAAAATATTATGATATAAACTCTCTTTTCTCCCCAGAATAGCTTAAAATACTGTCTTTTGCTGACGGCTTCCTCCTCCCTTTCCTCTTCTTCCTCCTCCTCTTTCTCTTCTTCTTCCTCCTCTCTCTTCTTTTTCTTCAGGTAGGATCTTACTATGCAATCCTGGCTGGCCTGGAACTTGCTTTGTAGACCAGGCTAGCTTCAAACTCACAGAGATCTGCCTGCCTCTGCCTAGGGCTAAAGGTGAGCATCCCCACACCCAACCTTCACAGACTTTCCTAAAAGAACATTTAGTGCCCGATAGCCTCCAGCTCTCAGGATCCACACACTCTCAGCTCTCCTCCTGCCTACTCTACACCGCCCTCTCCAACCACTAATTTTACCAAAGGAATGTGAAGCTTTCATACCATTGGTTCTTTCTCACATACTTGACTCAGTTAACCAACTGCTTCCTCCTTTCCTGAGTGCAGGTTCTTTGGATTCTAAGGCACCACCTTCGGCTGGTTCCCGCTGATCTACACTGACTTTTACCTTCCTGAAGCTGGCTTCCTTCCTTGGCCCCAAGTCCTAACCACTGGGCTTCACCAGGGTTCTGAATTTCTTTCCCCAGCTTGCTTGCTTTTAGTTATAGTCAGCCCTTAATATCCATGGGGTCATCATCCCTGTATTCAACCAACTTCATATTAAACCTAAAACAACCACTTACATGATGTTTACATTGTGTTAAGTACTGTAAATAATACAGGAGTGATTTTAATTATAGGAGAGGATATAAGAGATTATATACCAATGCTGTGCCATGTTCCATGAGGGACTTGACCATCAGAGGACTTTGGTGTCTGCCGAGAACTCCTGGAACCAATCTCCCAAAGATATAGAGGGTCTACTCCATTCCGTAAGCTTCACACTTATCATCTGTACTCCACTCACTCTCAGGTGGGCCTGGATGTCACAAAGGCCCTAAATTTTAACATAGGCAGACCAGAGCTCATCATCTTCCTCATATCCCTCTCCCCACCGACTTCCATATTTTACTGTTGTCTACACTTGACAGTCCATTCACAAAAACCTGAAACCTGAGACTTGACCTCTCTCTGCCTTCCTGTCTTCCATATGAGCCGATCGTCACATCTGCCCTCGTACAGACACACACCCACCCCATGCTCTCTTTACCACTCTGCCGTCTCTCATTCAGATTTCTCTTCTCTTTAATTGAAAATTGTTTTATTCATATAATCTATTCTGATTACGGTTTCCCCTCCCCTAACTCCTCCCAGATTGTCCCCAACTCCCCACCCACCCAAATCCACACCCTTTCTTTCAGTAGAATAAAAACAGGCACCTAGAAAATAATAATAATAATAATAATAATAATAAATAGAATAGATTAAAATCAAACTAGAATAGGACAAAACAAACAGAAGAAAAAGAGCCAAAGAAAAAGCACAAGAAACACATATTGATGTGTTTGTGGGTCCCCCGGCAATGGGACCAGGACTTATGAACTGGCTTTTTAGAGCCCATTCCCTATGGTGCGATGCCTTACTCAGCTTTGATGCAGGGGGCAGGGGCTAGGTCCGGCCCCAACTTGGTATGCCAGCCTGTGTTGACTACCCAAGGGAGGCCTTACCCTCTGTGAGGAGGGAATGGGGGAAGATGGGGATAGGTGGGGAGGAGCAGGAAAAGGGGAGGGAGGGGGAACAGGGGTTGGTATGTAAAAGGAAAGAAAATTTTTTAAACAAAAAAATTATTTTATTAAGAAAAAGAAACATATAGATGCAGACACATACATGTTCCCACACAACATAAAAACACAACACATAATATATAAAAACACAACACATAATATATGAAAACACAACCATAATGTATAAGCAAAAGATTTATAAGGTAAAAAAAATTTTTTCATAAAAATATTGAGTTTGTATTATGGTGGCCATCTACTGCTGGACGGACATTGGGCCCGCCCTTAAATGTGGTTTGAGACTCCTCGGAAGAAAACTAACTGTTCATTTGCCAGCAGTTATCAATTGGAGATGGACACTGGTGCCCACGTGCCCCTCTCAGCACTGGGAGCTTATCTGGTACGGACCCATGTGAGCCTTGTGCCCGCTGTCACAGTGTGTGCACCGGCCCTGCTGTGTGCGGAAGGCCTTGTTTTCTGGGTGTTCTCCATCCCCTCTTACAACTTTCCGCCTCCTCTTCCACAGGGTTCTCTGAGCCCTGAGGGGAGGGATTTGATGGAGACATCCCGTTTAGGACGGAGTATTCCGAGGTCTCTCACTCTGCACATTGTCCAGCATGGGTCTCTGTATTTGTTCCCGTCTGCTGCAGGAGGAAGCTTCTCTGACGATGGCTGAGCAAGGCACTGATCTATGAGTACAGCAGAATGTCATTAGGGGTCATTCTGTTGCTTCACTCCCTTAGCAAAACAGTAGCATTTGGGTTTCCCCTGGGCCCTTGGCCCTCTAGCCTCAGGTTCTTGATTACCCAAGACATGTCAGGTATGGGTCCATCTCATGGAGTGGGTCTTAAATCCTATCAGAGAGGGGTTGGTGACTCCCACAGCTCTGTGCCACCACTGCGCTGGTGCATCTTGCAGGCAGTCACCACTGCAGATTTCAGGGTTTGCAGCTGGGTTGGTGTTGACCTTTTCTCCTCTGGTGGTGTGCAGACTTCCTTCCAGGACCATGAACTCTTGGTGCCTACCAGCTTGATTTCTCTGGGTTCAGTGAGTTGTGTAGGTGCTGTCTTCAGCAACAGGGCCTTACTCTCAGTTTGTGGAGAGAAACCGATAGCCTTGGCAATAGCCTACATTGTTTGGGGCTCTCCATGGGGCCCCTTTAGCCAACAACTCAGTGAGACGGAACCTACTCCCAGAAATGGAGGTTACACTTGGTGACTCGGGGTTTTGTCTTCCTCGTTATTTGTTGATTCCATTTAGATTTCTTTCTCATATGTACATGTTTTAAGACGCCTCTACTGCAGTAGATTTCCATACAACCCTCAGACAGCTCTTCGCTTTAGCCGTCCCTCCCCATCTTTTCTCCCTTAGCCATCATGCTTTCCCCTCCCACTCTGAGCCTCCCTTTCCAGTTCCCCCACCCTTCCATCCAGAATGATCTCTTCTACTCATCCGTCCTAGGGTGATCCATCCCCCCCCACACCCGGACCTCACTCTGTACCTAACCACTGTATTTATACAGATTGCAGCCTTCTTATCAAAGACTTAACAGCTAACATCCACATATAATTGAACACTTAACATATTTGTCCTTTTTGGTCTGGATTACCTCACTCAAGATGATTTTTTTTTTTTTGCTAGCTCTATTCATTTATCTGTGAATTTCACAATTCTGTTTTTTAACAGCTGAGTAATATTCCACTGTGTAAATGTACAGCATTTTTTAGCCATTCTTCCATTAATGGACGTCTAGACTGTTTCCAGTTTTTGGCTTTATGAACAGAGCAGCAATGTCTGATTCAGATTCTTTCAAATTTCATTTCAAATGATTTATTTTCTTTTTATTTATGTGCTTGTGTGTGCCTGAATGAGTTTATGTGCACCAAGTTCATGCAAGTGCCCACTGAGGCCAGAAGGGTATATTGGATGCCCTAGAACTTGAATTATATGCCATTGTGAACCACCTGTGTGGGTACTGGGAACTGACCCTAGGTCCTCTGCAAGAGCAGCGTGTGCTCTCGACTCCTGAGCCATCTCTCTAGTACCTCATCCAGATTCATGAGCCATCTCTTGACTGTCCCTCCTGAGTTCATTCTCCATCCCACCTTAGGTATATGTCTAAGAATGGTGATATTCCCTAGCTTAATATCCTTCAGTATCTCCCCAATGTCCACATACTGCTCCTAATTCCTTCATTCCAATCCTCATGGTCCAGCCCCTGCCTCCCTCTCCAGACTGACATTCCTAGACTGGGCAGCAAATTTCTTAGCTCGTCATAGTCTTGCTCACGTATTATCTTCTTGGTCTGGTGGACTCAGGAAGCGACTTGCTTCTTCCTCTCTTGATCATGCTCGCAGCCCACACGGGACTGTGAGAGCCTCAAGGATAAGAACTATCTTTTGTCCATCTCTGTATCCTCAGCGTCTTCCTGGGGCACAGAGCACACACCCTTAGATAAATGAATGTCAGCTTTTCTCTCCATACCGACTTCCCTAGTAGAACCCCAGGTTTGACACTTAACATGAAACCACTTCCTTCCCCTTTGGTGACGTATTAGCCCGTCTATAAGCTATGACAAGAGCGGCAATGATTTTGTGATCATTCTCCTGAAAGCCTTAGACTGTTTTACTTGCATTCATAGCTAAACCCAGGTTGCTACAAGCGCGAAGAAGGTTTTCTCTCCATGGGTTTTCTCCTTCAGTGGAAAGTGAGCCGGGAAAGGACTGCCAGGAGCATGGCACTTACCTCTGTTTTCTGGATTTTACTAAAAATGATTCCTCAGTAGACAGAAGCAGTAAATTCAGGAGATAGGACCGACTTCTGGATGTCACTCATGCTTCACTCCCTTGCGCGGACGGTCCTCCCAGAGGCCTGTCTTCCTTGTCCGAAAGAGGCAGTGCAAATGGTCCTGGTTGGACGGGCTGTTACCTTCACGGCCAGTTGACTCATTTGGATTTGCATATCTGCTCAGCCGCAGGAAGGCAAGCCAGGTACAGTCTGTAAGCTATCATGGTCAGTGCTCTGGGTTCTGTTGTTCTGACTGCGCCAAGATGATCACGGTGATCTGAAGACACCCATAGACTTATGTAAACGATGTTCATATAGAACGTCCTTCTAGGCTTTCCAGGAATCAGAAGAAGAAGAAATTGTGGTATAAGCTCAAGAGAGGCTCCAGTCCAGTAGAGCTCTCTATTCGTGGAAGGCAAAATACATTCTATAATTGAAATTCTCATTCATGCTGAAACAGGCTGCCAGCAATCACTAATAGACCAACCCAGACCATCTGAGAATTTGTCTTATTATTTATGATTAAGTTTAAATGGAAATAAATACCAGAACCACATATTTGTCCTCACTGAGGGTTGACTTCACTCACACCAGAATTTTATAGCAGTTTGATAGAGTGCTATGAGTGTTTCCGGTGTGAGATGTATTCTCTTACCTACAGGAGCCAAATCTGAGAGAGGCGATTCTGTCATCTGCCTCTCCAGTGTATGCCTCCTCCAGGCTGTGTGCTGAAAAAGGTTAACCACTGTCTGCTTTACCTTACATGAACGAAATCACAAGCCAGTGCTGTATCACTCCATGAAGAAGCACCCTGTTTCAGACTGCCTTAAATGTGTTTTCCTCTGTAATGCTCTACACCAGTGATTCTCAACCTTCCTAATGCTGTGACCCTTTAATACAGTTCCTCACATTGTGGTGACCCCCAACCATAAAATTATTTTTGTTACTACTTCATAACTGTAATTTTACTACTGTTATGAATTGTTATGTAAATATCTGTTTTCCGGTGGTCTTAGGAACCCCCGTGAAAGGGTCATTTGACACACACCGCCCCAAAAGGGGTTGCGACCCACAGGCTGAAAGCCCCTGTTCTGTAAGAGTCAGGATGATTTATGTACAAGGTGACTGAGATTGTACCCAACATTTCTAAATGCCTCCAATGATGATAATTTTGCACATTAGATTAAGAGCTAATTAGCGTATTTTGGAGGGACAAAAGACATACAGACCTCTGAGCTGGAGACAGTGCCCATGTAAATTCTAGGTAGGCATGTCTACCCTTCTGTAATACTAGCACACAGGACACACAGATAGGGGAGCCCCAGAGCAAGTTGGCTTATCTGGACTGACTGAGTTGATCAGCTCTGGGTTCAAATGACAGACCCTGACCCAATAAGATGGAGAGTTATCAGTGAAGACACTCAATGTTAACTTTTGGCCAACACACACACACACACACACACACACACACACACACACACACAGGAGAGAATATATATACACATGCACACACATACACATGCAAAGAAAAAACTCTAAAAAAGAAATACATATCACTTTATATTCATAATTTCATAGTCTAAAAAGTAAAATTAATAACTATAGTAAAAATTATACCTTTTCAGTTGGCTGTTTTAGAGCACTTTGAGGTTCATAACGAACTTTAGCAGAAAGCCAGCGTGTGTGTGTGTGTGTGTGTGTGTGTGTGTGTGTGTCCCCGCTGTTTGTCCCTTGCCCTCACACATATAGTGCATTTCTACCACTATGAACATCCCCCAAAGGGTGGGCCGTCTCTTCCACTGCCAAGGGCACCGTGTACATTACAGCTCACGCTCTCTACCTTAATTCTGTGGTTTTGACAGGTGTGCAATGACACACGTCCACCACTGTGGCATACACAACTGCTTCACTGCCCTAAAAGTCCTCTGTTCTACCCAGGCATCCCTCCATCTCCCTAGTCTGTGGCAACCGCTGGTCTTTTTGCTATCTCCATAATTTTAACTCTTCCACAGTGCTTTATAATTAGAATCACAATTCACAGCCTTTTCATATTGGCCTTTAATACCCACTGAAGTTTCCCCCACGCCATCCATCGTGTCTTTATAACTCATTTCTAATTATCAACATTCCGTTGTCTGGTTGTATCATCGTTCATCTTCCCGTTCACCTGACATCCTGATTGCTTTCAAATCTCACCGATGACCACTGAAGTGGCCGTAAACACCAAGTGCAAATTTACACGTGGAGGTAACTCTGAAAGCCATCTGTGTGACTACAAAGTAGTGTGGTTGTTTGGCAGTAAGAAACCGTTCAGCTGTGCTCTGAGGCGCCTGAGCCGTTTTCCATCCTCGCCAGCAATGACTGAGAGTTTCTGTTTCTCTCTTTCTCACCACCATCGTTGAAATATATAGTGGTAGCTCACGGTAGTTTTAATTTGCAATTAACATGTGATACTGAACCCTTTAAATTGTGCTTTGTTTCATTTTTATCTGTGTGTGAGTGTGCGCACGCATGTGTGCCCCTGCCCATGAGTACAGTAACTGTAGGCCGGAAGATAGTGTGAGAGCCTGTGGAGCTGGAGGTAAAGATGGTTGTGAACTTCCCAGTGTGGGTGCTGGGAACTGATCTCAGGTGTTCAGGAAAAGTGGCAGGGACTCTAGGCTGCTGAGCCATCTCTCCAGCCCAATACTGAGAACGTTTTAATATTCCTACTGTGTCTCTATTTTTGGCTAAAGATATTTCACCCATTTTTAAACTGGGCCGTTTGTTTTCTTACTGTGGATTTCAGAGTTCTTTGTACACTTTATAAACTCCATCAGATATCTTTCATAAATAATTTATTCCAGTCTACTTTATCATCTCATCCTCTGTATGAGCAGAAGTTTTAAAATCTGATCACTCGCCTGCACCTTTGATGTTGAATCCAAAAGGTCATCATATACTCGGGGCCATCTGAATTTTCTCCAGTTTTCATCTTTTTATTCTACGGTTGCATGCTTAAGTTTAGGACTGTGTTCCATTCTGAGTTCATCTGTATTAGGAGTAGAAAGTCTGTCTAGAGTCACTTCTTTTCATGGGATAGTCTAGCTGTTTCAAGACCTTTGTTAAAGGATTCTCTTTTATCTCTCCCCTGGCCTTTGCCCCTGTGTAAAGGCCGGGTGACTGTATTTCTGGAGTCTGGTTGCCACCGAGCGTCCTGGTGCGTTGATCTGTCTGGTGGTCTACTTTTCCCAATGCTCCCCAGCTTCACTGCTCTTCTTCACTGTAAAGCTTGAGCTGGGAGATGGCCAGTCTCCACCTCACTCTTCTCTGCCAGGAGTGTGTGGCAGTCCTGTGTCTTTGGTCCCTCCTTACGCTATTTTTTTAGGATTTATTTGTTTTATTTTCTGTGTCTGGGTGTTTTGCCAGCATGCATGTCCATGCACCATGTGTGTGCCTGTTGCCTCTAAAGTTCAGAAGAGGGCGTTGGTTCCCCAAGAACTGGAGTTACAGATGGTTGTGAGGTGCCCTGTGGTTGCTGGGAATCAAACCCAGGTCCTCTGCAAGAGCAGCCAGTGCTCTAACCACTGAGCCATCTCTCCAGCCCCTATTGTCAGTATTGTTGATTTGAGCCTTCTGGCATACATGAAATAGTATTTCCTGATTTTAATTTGTATTTCTCCCATGACAAACAAATGTTGAACAACTTTTTGCATGCTTATCAGCCATTTTTATATTATCTTTTAGAAGTATCCCTTCACAAAGTTAGACTATGGAAAAAAAATAAAGTTGTTTGACTTACTGAATTTAAGAGTTATTTGTGTATTGATAGAGTGCTTTAGCAGATATTATATATAATATTATATAATGTTTCCTGAATATTTTCTTCAAATAGAGAAGTAATTTTAAGTAAAGATATATTTTTGAGTTTAGATGTGTCTAAAAGACCAAGTCTGTGAAGACAAATCTAGCTTCCAGCTTTCACAAATAATAAAATGTCTCCATATATCATGAATATAAAGTATATTTAAATGTGTAGTATAAGAAGGATTAGACCTTTGATGTTTTTGTGCCTGTAGTAAACCAAAATCTTTTTCACAAAGTCCAATGATTTGTTAGTGCCTCCAGCCACAGTGGAGGAACAAGTATACTAGATAAATACATTGTATAAACAGCATGCAGTCCTTCCCTAAACAAACCCACGGAAGAATTGCCAAAGGACGGCAGGAATGCCTTTTAATTAACACACCACTCTGAGGTGGAACTGGCCAGGAAGACCATCTGCCAGTTGTAGCCACAAATCCAAGAAAGCAGCGTCTCGGCTGTGGATGTCCTGATCCGGAACCAACGCGTGTTGTGTTTGACACCATCGTGAATGCACAGTCAGTGGGTAAACTGTCAGTGACTGAAATGAAGAGAACCGTCTTCCGTGTACAACTGACCACGTGCTGGGATACGCTGAGAGGGGAAGAAGTTCCAGTGCAGGGCGTTGGAGTAAAGGCAGGTAGGTATTGCCTGACTCAGTGTGGGACAAGAAGAGACGAATTAGGACCAAAGGAGAGACAAGACTTGAAGAATATCACAGTAGCACTTACTTGACCAGATTCAGTGTGCAACGCCTACTGAGCCTGAGGGTTAGTCTCAGGCTGACTCTTCTCTGGTGTGGATGCCTGTTGGTGCTCAGTCAAGACGAGACAGTAAATGGGAGAGATGGGTTTTAGAAATAGCGCAGGGAGTTCAGTTTTAGCCTTTGAGCCTGAAAAGCCTGAAGGACCCCCACAAACTGGCAAGAGCGGTGGGTGGTTTGAAATGTAGCTCTGGGGCTCGGGGAGATGGGATCAAAGGAGATTGCATGTCATCAAAGTCTGGTATACTCTGAGATGATATGAGGTGCTTCCATAAGCTCATGCACAGTAAAACAAGATTCCTTTGGTTCGAATCCTAAAGACGCATTGTGATATATGCTCTGTAGAGACTGTATTTACATGTGTTAATACGCAAGGGGTCTGTGCTGTGTGTGATAGAAAGTGATAAGAGGATTCATAGTCTTAAATGCCAAAGATAATGTTGAGCTGTAATTGTTGTCCATTGCTAGAAATAGGGGTTCACTTAAAAGAAATCATATAATTTGGTAATTAGGAAGGCACTAGTAAAAATCAAAAAGTAAAATAACTAGAAACAACCTGTGGTAGTTTGAAAGTAACTGGCCCCAATAAGCTCATAGGGAGTGGCATTATTAGGATGTGTGGCTTTGTTGAAGTAGGTGTGGCCTTGTTAGAGAAAGTGTGTCACTGTGGGGTGGGTTTTGATGTCTCATATGCTCAAGCTTCACTCGGTATAACACTCAGACTACTTCCTGTTTCCTGTGCAATCAAGATGTGCCTCCTTTTCCAGCACCATGTCTGCCTTCACGTCCCCATGTCCCACTGTAATGACAATGGACTAAACCCATAAGCCACCCAATTAAATGTTTTCCTTTATAAGAGTTGCTGTGGTCATGGTGTCTCTTCACAGCAATAGAAACCCTAACTAAGACACAACCTGAATGTCCACCAGCAAGAGAATGGATAAACCAGTTTTATATCATGATATGAAAAACTACTCGGCAAGTTAAGTATGATTATTAGTGCTGTACTTACCAACATATCAGTCTTAAAAACATGCTGAACAGCAACAACAAAAAGCCATGCACTAGAAAATGCATGCCTAGGGTCAGGAGAGATGACTCAGAAGTTAAGCTCACCTCTTGTTCTTCAGAGGACCCATGTTTGGTTTCTAGCACCCATGTGGTGGTTCATAATTATAGTGACTCCAGTTCTAGGGAATACAATGCCCTCTTCAGGCCTCTGCAGGTACTGCATGAATGTGGTGCATATACACACATGTAGACACTCATATATATAAAATATTTTTAAATGCATGCTATGTAATTCCATTACTATGATGGCCAATGATAAGCAAAACTAACGTCTGAATGATGAAAGTCAAGGCAAATGCCTCTGGGAGTTGACGCTGTGATTGGTAGGTTCAGCAACAAGGAGCAGAGGAGACACTACCAGTGTGAAGAAATATTCTTTACCTTCTTGGCTGCTTATAGCAGCCAGAGGAAATGTTATTGATCAAAAATGAGATTACTGTCAGCCGATAGTGGTACACGCCTTTAATCCCAGCACTTGGGAGGCAGAGGCAGGTGGATCTCTGAGTCTGAGGCCAGCCTGGTCTACAGAGTGAGTTCTAGGACAGCCAGGGCAACACAGAGAAACCCTGTCTTTTGAAAAAACAAAAACAACAGCAACAGAAGAGCTAATCACTGAATTTACTTGCTTCGAAAACACCCCACCAACTTTCAGAGTCATCTCTTCCTTCACAACATCAAATGTCCATCCAGAGACCTAGAGCATTTATTTCCAAAGCAGGAGACTAAATCTACATAGAAGATTCAGTGTGCTCAGGAAACGAAATCTAACTGATCAGTGGAGAAATTCCTAGTGGAACTCCATCTTCGCTACGGACTCTGTGATATTCAAGAATTGGCGACAAGGGTGTAGGAGGCTTAAAACGAGGCAAGTTGCTTGAAATTAGATGGAAAAGTAGGGGAAGTTTGACCTGTACGCCTGGGTCTATTCCTGGGTAATTTATCTCCCTCCCATCAGCAAAATACAAGTTGATCCCCAGAGAAGCCGAGGTACTAGGCACAGCTAAAGTGCGTTCTCTGTTGGAAACAGGGCCCACATGACAGTGTGCCCACATTCTGAATATCATTGTCCCCAGGCCTTTTGTACGGCTGGGCTCAAGAACAGAAGACTACGTACTTCAGAGGGGTCTCAACTGTAAGAAATAACCGGAACTGAGAGACATCTGTCCAAGGGAATTAAGTTCATAGACCGTCTGATGGGCTTTAGATAATTGGAGATATTTGGAGTAAACACAAGAATATTAAGTAAACAAACTCTATGCACATTAACTCTAGGGACACTGAAAAGTTGAAAATGAAAGGAAAATTATTCAAGTATGATACATGTGGGAATAGAACTTTGTGGCTGTAATAAATATCAAGTATGGATGTATCCAAAATGTGTGATACCGTAACACAGCTCTATGTGGATCGGGCAGTGGATGGGGGATGGGGATAGAGACGAAAAGAAAATGAATCTTCTGCTTCTAAAGGACAAATTCAATAGAGAATTAACCAGACTGGAAGGTCGTGAAGTAACGGTGTAAAAATGGTTTTAGAGATTAATGAAAGCGTTGCAAGAACTGCCGGAAGAGCGGCACAGGTACAAGGGGCGACGAGTGACTCCTGAGCCACATGCGAACGTTTAAAAAAAATCAACACAAAATAATGAAGGCGTTGGCCAAAAGCCTTCACCAAAGTAAAAGTTAAGAATGAACGAAGCCGAGCGGTGGTGGCGCACGCCTTTAATCCCAGCACTCGGGAGGCAGAGCCAGGCGGATCTCTGTGAGTTCGAGCCCAGCCTGATCTACAGAGCGAGATCCAGGAAAGGCTCCAAAACTACACAGAGAAACCCTGTCTCAAAAAAACAAAAACAAAACAAAAAAGAATGAATGAAACTCGGGGCTGTTCTCAGAAGTTAGTTAGGAAGGAGATGCTGGGACACTGTAAGCGATGGTGAGAAGCAGGATTGGAGGGTGATGGCAGCTTCCTTGGTTAATTAGAATTAGAATGGGCTGTAGAGGAAAAGCAGTTGAGAGACTGAAGAGTTAGCTCTGAAAAACAAAAGGACCATCTTTCCCATGGAAGCAGCCAGGCAGCAAGGTAAACAAACGAGGAGGAGAGGCTGTTTACCACAAAGGAAAGGAATATCACAGGAAGGCATGGCTGTTTTGTTTCTCCTCTCAGTGGGCAGCAGCGGGAAATCATCAGGTGGAGAACTGAGTCTTTGGTGGTCTGGGGTGGAGAGCCACATGGGGGGGGAGGGGGCGGGGGCGGCAGGGGAGGGGGGAGGGCAAGGGGGCGGGGCAGGGGAGGGGAAGGGAAGGGAGCGGGCGGGGACTAGAAGGAATTCTGCTGGGTAGCAATTTTGAGAGTCCAGCTGAGGGTGAAAACCAAATGTATTTATTAGTTGGCATGCGCTGCCACTGCAGAATGCCAGAGACCGGGCAGCTTAACAGTGGGTTCTTACTTTTCACAATTCAAGAGGCTGGAAACTTCAAGGTCAAGAATTTGGTTGTTGGTGACCTCCCTCCTGGAGAAAGCCTCCGTCTCTGTCTCTCCATGTGCTGAAGTAGTAGAGAACAAGCATGCATACCCTGGTGTCGTTTCTTACATGGACGCTAATCCCAGGGGAGCGGGGTTTCCCCCTCATGGCCTCATTTGGCCTTAGGGACATCCTTACTCCACATTCAGTTATACCCGGGCTATGCCTTCCACAAACAAGTTTGTGGGAAGACACAGCAGGAATAACTCATCACTGTGGTGTGAGGTGTTTTCCCGTGTATACTCACTGCTGCAGAGCAGGAAGGAAAACAAGAATAAAAACGTGCCTGAGGGGGTCTATACCAAGACGGGCTTGACCGAAGTGGCCAGTGAGGACCGGGCTGGTGGAAGTATAGTTAATGCTGTCTGTGGTCTCTAAGAAAGGGGGGAGGAGCCAGAAGGGCCTGGGTTTAGACCAGGAAAGGGTTGGGGAGTGGAAGGCTCTCAGGTCAGGAAGCTAGAGAACACAACCATTTTGTAGCTCGCTTTCTGGAGATGCTGCCATGCCTCGCCACATACCTGGTTGATTCTACACTTTCAGGTTGACCAAAAGCAAGGAAGGTTAGCAGACTGGGAGGAAGTGTGCGCCCATTAGTAAATCATCCAATTCTCCGTTTTTTCAGACGACTTAATGCGTTGAACAAGTGCGCCTCGATGAGACTTGATGTGAACCTCCAAAGGAAGAAGGTGGGTGCCGCTCCCGGAGACCGTGACCGCCCCAGCAGAGCAGTCTGCATTCACAGGCGGGAGGAGCGTGTGGCTGGAGAGCCGGTTCAGTGGTTAAGGGCACTTGCTGCTCTTCCAGAATATGGGAGTTTGGTTCCCAGCATCCCTGTGACTGTCAACAACACCAGGTCCAGGGGATCTCATGCTCTCTTCTGGCCTCCATGGACACGCGCGTGCGTGCGTGCGCGCGCACACACACGCACACGCACACGCACACGCACACACACACCTGTAAAAAAAAATACTGAACCAAGGCAAAATTCTCACGTGCCCACCCTACCATCTGTTTCCTTTCCAAATATCACATCTTATTCCCACTACCTATCTGTTGTAAGACCATACTGAAAGGTGGATGTGGCGATTTCATTGTTTTGACTTGTTTTAGTGGTTTTTTGTTTTGTTTTGTTTTTAATGAAAAGGTTGGGATAAAGAAATAAGTATGTCAGTTCTTTGGCATCCCCTTTCAGAAGGCTGCCGGCTGTAACTGTCAACCCACGTGTGATCCCAGGTAGTCCACAGCGACGGGTGGACTAAGACACTCAGGGCAGGGCCCACGCCAAGCAGCCTCCAGCTGGCTCTAAGTCACATTTTCTTTCAAGGACATGTCAGAGATGCCTCCGTTTTACGGCAGGTTCGTTTGGCGGTGGGAGCACAGGGGTTGGGGGACAGTGCAACTCCAGGCACCTGGCTTGTCCTCCACCGCTCTCCCCCAGGCATGCCCCAGTCACAAGAGTTTGTTTCCACTTTAACCGTTGCTACGATCCCTGCCTCTCACCGGACATCCTACAAACTGTTCTCCAAGAGTGGAGATTGCAGTTTGAAATGAAGTGGTGAAGCTGGGGGTGGACCTCGGCCGTGAGCACTTAGTGTTCTGGGCCCAGGATTCAGCTGGGTGCAGTACAGAAAGGACAGAAGGGAAAGACGGGGGAGAGGGAGGGGAGAGAGGAAGACGGAGGGAGGAATGAAAGACTTAACATCCGTAGTGTGTCTGAAATCAATGATAGTCCAAAGTCCTTTGTTTATTTGTTTTTTGGTTTTGGGTTTGTTTGTTTTAAGATTTTTAGAGACAGAGGTTCATGCATCTGGCCTTGAACTTGCTGTGTAGTCAAGGCTGGCCTTGAACTCCTGATCCTCCTGCCTCTCTTTCCCGAGAGCTGAGATGACAGATGTGAACCAATACTTACACAATCTAAATTGCTTGAGTGGGTTTATGATGGTCAGAAGTTTTGGATTTCAGATAAGTATGCATTTCATAGTTTCTGATTAAGCAATAAAGCCTATGAGGACATTCCAAAATCAAACACAACCCAACTCCAACATGGCAAACACTCCTGGTCCTGAGCATTGTGGAAGGAAAACTCAATTTGCTCTCCATTGATGACTATCAAATAGGAACTCTGCACATTGCATTATCTCATTCATGTAGAGCTTGTCTGGGTCCTACGTAAGGAAGTTAAGCCTGCCATGTGCTCATAGCGCCGGGGTGAGTCAGATGACTTTTGACCACAGGAGTGTCCTTAGGAGCAGCTGACTCCAAAACCAGGGCTCCACCTCCCTGTGCTGCTCTGCCCTCAATCTCACTGAATCCGCTCAATCTCACTGAATCTGTTCTTTCCCGGAAATTCAGGATTAAATCACTGAGGACTTCTTTCATGCAGCATCTCTATGTGTAGTCAATCAAATCTGGGCTTATTTTGAAGCAAAGAGAGTAATACACTTTTATTCTGGTTTGCACAGAGCAATAATTACACCTAACACATTTTAACTCACCCTGGAGTACCCTAACCCTTCAAAACCAACCCCCCAGGTTTCCACTTCAAAGCAACACCCCTCGAAGACTCTCAATCAATTTGGCTTGACTTCACCTTAAAAGCAGTTTGGGGTTGGAGCTGGGAACCAAGAATTTCTGCTAAGGAGGTAGAAGAGCGAAAAACAATATCCAGAGAAATTTTCAAATGTGAGTGAGTTATCCAGGCCCCAGACAAGTTTAAAATGTGGGCACAGACCTCCCAACCGCTGTGATGTGATAGACCCCTTGAGAAGTAAACACTTACTGTGTGAAGCATGCGGGTCAGATGTTGTTTTGATTATAACACATGGTTCTTATTAAACCAAATACAACCATTCCTGTGAGTGTAAAACGAGGGTCCTTAGGTGACTGGTCTGCGTGGGTCCCTCACAGAAGAGATTGTCGGAAACTATTGAGACACGCTGTGTACCACAAGGAGAAGTGGTGGGATTGTTTGCTGTCACCTGCCTCCAAAACTCTCAGGCGAGATATCCATGAACAAGGCAGAGAAGCCTCTCTGTAAACTCGTCACCTCGGGATTCTGACACACTCAGGATATTTCTTGTGTTAGTGACAGTTATGCACACATTTTCGCTCCCCGCTTAGTTACGGAGGCCTCACACATACGTGCGTGTGAGTAAAATACCGCTTTTCACATTGGAAATCGAAGGCTCATAGACTGGGTTTTCAAATAAAAGCATTCCAACGCGAGGTCTCCCCTCACCTGTCAGTCTCAGTCCCAGCTAGCGTCTGTGATCTGTGGCTGGCTTCAGGCAACCACACAGGAGTGTGCCGTGTGGCAGCGCTCAGTTCTGAGATCCAGCCCTGACAGAAACTGTAGCCTGGTTCTTTCTTCTATTACCAAACAAAAACACTTCTTTGACTAGGGACCAGGACTAGGTCAAATTATATAAGAGAGAGACAGACAGACAGACTTGAGAAATCAAGTGCCCCGTGAAGCTACAGCCAGTTTTGGACACAAACAGAAAGAGAGTGACAATGAGATTAGGGGATTGGGACAGCAGTGTCCTGTGGCTGCCCTCTTTTTAAGCAATCTATGAAACAGAATCTTGATCTTCAGTCTGTAAGAATCATAGACATGAGTTGTATGATCCATACATGCCTCAACCATCCAAGGCCACAGTACTCCCTTAGAGGCAGTTAGACCCGTGAAAAGGCTCTGTGGGCTTGCTTGGCAGCCAGGGTGGCTAGCAGACAGATGCTGACATGAGACCTCTCTGGGAGGCCCTGTGCTCCATGTTAAAGATGAAGAAACTCAACAGTTTCAATCAGTGGCCCCAAAACCACACACACAAAAAGCGGGGAGGAGATTTGAACCCAACCACCTCCTCACCTTTTGAAAATTGTTGGAATTATTCCGGATCCTAAATGCATGTCAGTTCCCGGGCCTAAGCCATACAGACAGTGCACTGTTTTTACCACAGAGGTGTGCCTTGCCTTCAATACTAAGGTCCACAGTTTATTTTACCTGTCTGGGGAAATTAATTTTGCAGATTCGATGAGCTGAGCCAAGGGACAAAAATGGAGGCCCACAAACAAATGAAAGTACTGAAGACAGGTTCCTATTTGACTTGGTGTCTGTTCTGCTTTACATACATGTCACATGGTACCTGCCCTCAGGCGGAAGCTCTTGGTCCTCACTAAGTACCTTAGCTGCAGACTCACCAAAGCCCTAACAAGAGGCATTTCTAAAGTGGGGACTCGCCAGCCTTGGACCGGCTCCTCAGCTGCCCACATACCAAGTTAACGGAAGAGGCACCTTTAGCTTCTCAGTGTCCATGTGACTGTGGATTGGCCTCCGGTCCCAGCTGCAGATTTGTGTGGCTCCCCTGACCTGTTCTGTTTTGTTTTTATAAAAAACCCATTTCTCGGTTTCCAGTGGCATCCATCTCTAAGGAAAATGTAATTTTAGTAAAGAGTGTTCTCATTTAGAAAAAAAGCCAAACACAGGAGGCTCATCCAAACTAAAAACAAGGCAAAGCCAAGCTCCCTGCTCTTAGACAAATGTTACTACCGACCGATCCACACTAGCGTCATAGTGATACCGAATGACCCTGAGTGGCTGGTGTTTAGAAAGACTTCCCAAGAGAGAAAAGAGCTCTCCAGAAGAAGGCTCCCATTAAAGTTAGCATTTTAATAAGACTCCGAGCCACGGCCAAAGGTGGAATGTCACACAGAAACCATGAGTAAAGCCTTGGGCCAGAACCTCCCCACCTGGACGCCAAGGGCATGACTAAGTTCCTGCCACTGCGACAAGGGACCCAGTTTCCACCCTCACCCCTAGGACACTGACTTCCACGGCCCGCATCTCTGACCAAACAGCCCTTCCTGGCAGCCTGAAACAGCAGAGGCAAGGAAGAGGACGTGACCACAGTAGCCACCATCCGAGTGGCTGGGGAATATTCATAGACGTGACCTGTAGATAACATATGGATGTCTTAGAAATGTCTGAGTTGGGAGGGGTCTTCTGTCATGCTTCCCACCCATTTACCACAGGCTCTCCCTCTGAGAGCATCCCCCACAATTCCCTCGGCTGAGTGAACTCTTTAAATCAAAAAGTCTTCTTGTAAAAACATGGCTGGTAAACCTAGAGGTACTGCCTTTCTCTGGAGAGGCACAGAAAAAGGCTTTTTCCTTCTCACCACAGCAACCCCTCTGCTCTGCCTCCTAGGGCACAGGCTGGCAAGCTACTGCTCCTGTTTTTATAAATAAAGTTTTATTAAAACACAGTCAGACCCAGCAAAGTGGGACAGATTCTCCAACAGAGACCATATGGCCTGTGAGCCTAAGCCACTTATAGCTAACCTTTCACAGATACTGGATTCAGAACAAAAATTTCCTCACGTGCCTGTGGTGAATTGCCTGTGTGTTTTATTTTCTCTGCCAGTCATCACTGGCGCTTTGGTACATTTTAATACAAATGAATTGCCAGACATATGAATAGAAATAGAAAGAAAGAAATAGCAAGTATGAGAATAAATGTTTTTAATATTAGATAGGACCAGCACAAAATTGCCTTCTAATTTAAAAAAAAAATAGAATGGGTATTAGAAAATATAGAATGGAAAATATAAGAAAGCAAGAAAACTGTACGTGTTTTACGGAAAGCGTGCCTGGCAAATATGCATTACTATACTGGTAACTTCCTGTTCTCCATCTATATTAATAGAAGGAATCTAGCTCCCCATGTTAAATGACGTGTGCGCACTGTGAACAAAACTGATACATAAAGTGTTTAATGTATCTAAGCTCTGTGTTTACAATCTAATTATGCTAACTGGCCACGGTACTCAAAAGGAACACAGACATCTAAAATCTTTCTTGTGTTGTTCTAACACCAGCCATCCTAAAGAAACTGGTCCCGTGCTGAACAGCGGAATGAGGTCTGAGCATCATTTCAAAGCTTAAGCTATCCCTTCAAATAGTTACCGTTCAAAATGAAGTTAAGTAGTACTGTATTTTCAAAGTTCATCCTTCACCATTAGCAGCCACATCCTACAGTTGGGAGGCTACAGATTCACGCCATTTCTGTGTGAAACAGCAGGTCCCCTATGATACTCTGTAGGTTATGGCAGGTACACTCAGGACCTGAGGTCCTCTTCTGGCCTCCACTGGCACCAGACACATATGCAGTGCACATACATATGTGCAGACAAAACACTCATACACAAAAAGTAAAAATAAATAAATCATTTTTAAAAGGATAGAGTAACTACATTTTACACCATGCAATTTCAGCTTCCTCGCAGAACATCTTCAGTCCCATGCTCCTTACTCCTTACCCAAAGTGCTACAGAAAAAGGTTGTTTAAATCTGATTTCTTTTCAGATTTTTGAATATTTATGCATACAAAATGGTATATTGGAGATAGGCCCAAGTCTTACATGAAATTCATTTGTTTTCACATATACTGTTATTCAGAATTTACAACTGATTTTATGCAATATATTCAGTAATTTTGTGCATAAAACAAAGTTTTCTTTTTGTTAAATATTTATTTTATTATTTTTTAAATTTTCTTTTTCTTCATCTCTCTCTCTCTCTCTCACACACACACACACACACACACACATACACACACACACACACACACACACACACACACACACACACATATGTCGTCTTTCATATTGTGATAGAGAAAATCTATTCCTAAAGAGGGTACCCAGCTTAAGATCCTTCGGGCAGGACCTTATGCCATCTTTGTGTTTTAAAAGCACGAATTCTCCCTGTTTTTAACACTATGCTTAAAGCAGGCGTGACCTCGGGGCATGCCTCCAGAGATCCTCAGCTGCTTGCTTAGTAACAAAACCCTCTGGGCATCCAGCACAGTTAGCCACTTCCTTCACAATGGCATCCTAACAGCCTTGCCGAACTTCTGATGTGGTGTGTCCATAGTGTTAGTGTAGCATGCTAAACCATCATGACCGGAGAAATAGAGTCAGTTCGAGGTGTCTTTTTCTCTATAAACACGTTCAGCTCCCTAGATCTCCATTTCACAATTCTGGAGAAACACAGACTATTTGTTTCTAGTCCAAAAAGAAAGGGCCAACCGATGAAATCTGATCATCTCTTAAACAATCAGTATACCACGAGTCCTACTAAGAAGTCTGCCCTGTAACTGTAACTTTATTTCATCCCAAGCTTATGACGGAAACTTAAACTTTGGAACAATGGGTTGGTTTTTTTTTGTTTTTTTTTTTACACATTGTAGGTTAGGCTATGTGGTACACTGTTAAATAAATTTGTGAATTCAAGCACAACATTGTTTAGAAATGAACAGAATAAACCAGACTACAGGTTGAATATTCTTTATCCAAAATGATTGGACTGGCAGTGATTCATATCTAGATATTTCTGGAACCTTGATATTTGCATATGCATAATGCATATGTTTTATATATGTGTGTAATATATGTATGTTATATAATATAAAATCTATATTATACGGAGATGGAAATAAAATCTAAGCAAGAAGTTAATTGTTATTTTATGAACATCTTCTGCATATGACCTTAAGGTAATTGTATACGGTTTTAGTGTGTTTGCATTTTTTTTTTTTAACTACAACCCATTACACAAGCATCATGCTGCTGGTGCTTGAAAATGTTTGGATTTTGGAGCATGTTAGAATTGAATTATTTGGATTAGGGATGCCCGATCTAGACAAACAGGATGTTATTACAGCGTGATGTTGTTTTGTGTATTAGTGCAGCGTGATGTTTTGTGTGTTGGTATAGTGTGGTTGAGTCTTCTCTGTCCTCACCCCGAGTCACCATCAGCAGGTTAAAAAATGCAGCGTGGGGTTGCTCATGATAGCCTTCCCCCCTGGGTGCTAAAGAGTGAAGGGCGCAGTTTTCATTTTGCTTGGCTTCACTTTTCCCCCTTTGGCTCCGTTTGCTTGTTTTGGTTCAAAGAACCTAATTACCACAGAATATCCTTGTTCCTCTTTCTCAGGGAGTCTGCCGTTTTGTCAGATGCCTTGCTTGGGCTGTGACTATTTTCCTGTGGGCTAAGGCTGGGGTAGCGAGCAATTCGAGCCCCACAGAAGGGACCAGCTCTCTGGCTCCAGTCCTCGGAGCCTGGCTTGGCATCCTTTCTTAACCTAAATAAAGGAGACTTTATGCAGCTTGCGTGTGGTTTTCTAGTGTTAGTAATGGGGTAGAGAGAGTAGTTGGAACCAACATTAGACATTATGGTTTCTATTTTTAAATATCTATATTTTCTTTAAAGGTAGTGGCTCACCTTCTCACAAGCTTCCAAACTGTGCTGTGAAGCGCAGTAAGTTCATGGCGCCTTCTGCTTCAGCAGCTCTGAGGTCTGCTTGTTGCTCTATTGTTTTCTTCCGTGATAACCATCATGAGAAGAACGAGACAGCATCAGAAGGCCTATTTTGAATTATCCTAGTTTCGTGTGCATAGTTTTAATTTTTCAATTTATTTCACCAAGATGTTATACAAATTTATTTTTTAAAAAATCAAAGCTAAATCTTCCCGCTGTGGTGGAACCACCATGCAATGCTTGGAGGCGCCTTTGGCTTTGTAGTTTTCTCCACCTTACCATGCTTGAGTATTCCGATGGAGTCCGATTCAGAGCCTGGCTTTGCATGGCGTAAGCCTTCCGTGACAGGAGTCCAGGGGTTGTTGCCTGTGAACCTGTGTTTTGCTTGAAAACAATGTATTGGGAGGTTAGGGGAGCTAAGGTGGATGGTAAATGAGTGAAAAGACAGACAAACAATGGGACAGATGTTGAAAAGAACAAACTCCACTGCTAACTGCACAGCCTTGTTTAATTCCCTGAGGAAAACCTATGAGTCAGGGCCTATTTTTAGCCTGACTTTGTAGGTAATGGAAAGTTACTGCAGAGGAGGTGAGGGGCTGGTGGTACCTCTATCACTCAGATCCATGGCTTTTAGCCAGATGCCAAAGAAAGATAAGTTCAATGAACAACAAGAATTAAACGGTTCTTAT
>CABHPP010123211.1:0-30263 GCA_902168425.1 Peromyscus attwateri
TGGATTAAGGGAGTGGGCTACCATGGCCTGACTGCTGTCCATGACTCGCTGTGACCTCTGATCTCAAGGCAAGCTTTACTTATTAACATACAAATAAAATCACATTTCAGCACATTTAAAATATCACCACAACATTGTATCAAAAATCTGGAGAGATAGTAAAGTTATTAAGAGCATCTGGTGCTCTTACAGAGGATGGGAATTAAATAAATGCCTAGCATTTACTTAAAGTACTTACATCCTTCTCTTGCTCCAACTTGAGGGAATCCAACACCTTGTTGTAGCCTTAAATGTTTCTATGAACATCTATGCCTACAAAAAACACAGATATATGTATACTTATACATATAGACAGAAAAGCTTTGATGATGCCATTTGCCTCAAGAGCAGTTTCAACCATTAATATTCAGAATTCTTTGTAATTTAAAACTTATCTTTCATAAAATAATTAATCATTTTTTTATGCCTGGTTATTTCTGATTCCTATTATTCTACCTCTTTAGAACCTTGATATACCCATCTCCTAAATATCTATAAAATAAATGGTCAACTCTTGCAATCATTTTGTGGATCAGATTTGTAATGAATGACCTTATTTCCTCATAGCTCCAATTATGTCTTGCTTTATTTTATCTTTTCCTCCACCCAGAAATCTTCAGAAAGGTTGTATTAACCATATTTTGATTCCTACATTTTTTCTCTCTTATTTGTAGGGGAGTATCCTAGGAGAAATTTGTACAGCAGATATTTGTAGGTAAGTGGGAATTTTGCAGGATAAAAAATGAAAGGAATATAAATTTGAATTTGCTTTTATTAGCTGTCTTTATCAATGTGGACTCTGTGTTTGACTAAAGATAAAGAGAAATGTATGAACATAAGGGTAGAGTTAGCAGTACTTGTTAATGGATTAGATTTCAGAAGTGAAGAAAACATATGATTAACAGCAAATCCTGGATCTGTGATGTGATTATCTGAGAAGATGGTATTTATATTTCTTCAAAGAAGAGGAAATGGCATATTAATTCATTATAATTCATGTAAATCCAGGATTCTTTTGGGATTTTCTTTCATTTAGTTTGTCCTTGTGGCATACCTCTGCCACCACCAACCATCAACTCCTAAATACTTCTGATTTCCTCTTTCTTATTCTCATGGACTTGACTCTTCTGTAGAACCCCAGGTACTTGTCAATGACATTCAAGATCTATGCTTCTCAAACAGTAATATGTGTGTGTGTGTGTGTGTGTGTGTGTGTGTGTGTATGAAAACCAACTTAGAATTTAATAAAATGTAGATTTTGGTTCAATAAAATGAAACAGGCCTGAAATTAAGTACTTACTACCCCTTCCCCATGAAACTTGTTCAAGTAAAACCAGACTTGGAATAAAAAGGAATATGCTAAAAAATAATTCAGTAATCATCTGTGTTGATTATCAAGGATGCATGTCTCCAATATTTCACCATTGTGTCTAAATAAAGAGTTTTTTTCTTGCAGATGATCATAATTTTAACCAGATGATTCAGTGCTTAAGGAGGAGGCAGAACTGGGTCAGTTCAGTGATTATTCCTCATGGGAGCAATGTGACAGGGTGTTCTGCATCCAATGAAGACAGAACATTGGCTGAGGGAACAGTGTGTTGCCTTTTGGAAACTGCACTAGCAACTAAGACTCAGCTGGGGTTCATTGCATCCTCACTGATTAGATCAGAATTGTTCTCTGCTCAGATTTTCAGGGCCTGAGTCACAGCTGCAGGCTGACGTTGCTAAGACTAATATAACACTACATATGATCATATTGAGCATAGAACTCTTGTTTTATCTACCATCCCTGAGTATACCACTAATTTTCTAAGTTACCTGATTTACAAAACCCTGATAAATGTTTCATGTTCGTATCAAGACTTGAATTCCAGTTATGTTTTAACTTGTTGAGTTAAAAAAAAAGTAAGACAAGAACTTGAAAATTGCTTCCTTTGTAGATGAATAATTATCTTAAGGACCAGGACACTATTTATACATTCAGTCATATATTTGTTGCCCTCATAAAACAGAACTTAATTTTCTGTTGTGCATTAAGCATTGTAGTAAGAAGTGACGTTGTTGCAGGTACTATAGGAGTCTTTTGGTTCTGGTCTGTTTCAAAGAGTGATTTGAGTCAAGGGACATAGACAGTTTGAGAAAAAAAGTATATTTATCAAGCAGTAGAAGTTTCTTAGGCAAAGTAAAAATTCAAAGTGGATTGTATTAGACTGCTCAGTTTCAGGGGGGGCAGCCTCTGTGTCCTGCAATGTGTATTTTAGGAAATCTTTTTGTAAGTGTTTCTTAGATGCGAGATATTTTCATGAAATGAAATGATCGTCTCTGTCTCTCTGCCTCTGGTGCTCTCTGTGTGTCTCTTTATCTCTCTGTCTCTCTCTCCCTGTCTGTCTCTCTCTCTCTTGTCCCAATTCATGGTACATTTTACTTTGAGTCTGCTTAACATGCTCTTTATAAAAGCCAGAAGGCCTTAAAAGACTAATACTATAAAAATGTCTTTTGAGAATTGAAATACATCAGTAATACACAAGTGTGGGTGAAAATGTTGGCTCTTTATTTTCTACTGTAGATGGAACCACCTCACGCGGGCTTATAGATCTCATCAAATTGTTTATCTGATCTTGATTTCACTTTGGTAAGTGAAACCTATCTAGAAAAACTTTAATTTCTATTGGAATTTTTAATTTGGTGGAGTAAATGCTTTTTAAAGTGTGTCCTTAAGATTCTCTGGATTTCCTTGTTATGTCCCTATTTATTTGTTTTTGATTTTGTTAATTTGGATATTCTCTCTCTCTCTCTCTCTCTCTCTCTCTCTCTCTCTCTCTCTCTGCCTTTTAATTAGTTTGGATAACAGTTTGTTCATCTTGTTGATTTTCTCAAAGAAAGAACCAGCTCATTTCATTGATTCTTTATAGTGTTCACTTTGTTTATATTTTATTGATTTCAGCCCTGAGTTTGATTATTTCTTGCCCTCAATTACTCTTGTGTGTGATTACTTCATTTTGTTCCAAAGTGTTCAAGTATGATGTTATGTGCTTGTATGAAACTTCACCAGTATTTTCATAAAGCCACCTATGAATTTTCCTCTTAACACCACTTTCATTGTCTCCTATAAGTATGGCTATGTTTTGTATTTGTTTTTATTAAGTTCTATAAAGTCTTTAATTTCTTTATTTCTGTCTTGAACCATTTTTCATTTAGTAGTTAGTTGTTCAGTGTTGTTATTGGTTTTTTACTATTTTTTGGGAGGGGCGCTCACCACCCAGCTCCCAAATAAATCACACAAGAAGGCTTATTATTACTTATGAATGCCCGGCCTTAGCTTGGCTTAGTTTTTAGCCAGCTTTCCTTACTCTTACTTCGTGGCTGGCTGTTTAGGTGGGTGGCTGGCCTCTGGAGCCCTCCTTCTTTGAATCCTAGATCTTAGATGCCTCTTCTCAGATTTCTCCTTCTATTTATACTCTGCCTGCCAGCCCCACCTATGCTTGCTCCTGCCTTGCTATTAACAGTTCTTTATTAGACCATCAGTTGTTTTAAACAGGCACAGTTACACAGCTTCACAGAGTTAAACAAATGCAATGTAAACAAAAGTAACACACCTTAAAATAATACTCTACTACAGTTTCCTTGATTTGTAGCTTTCTGTTGTCTCTGTTGCTGAGATCCAGCTTTTATTCATGGTGGTCTGATAGGATGCCCAGAATTACTTCAATTTTCTTGTATCTATTGAGATTTGTTTTGTGTCCAAATATATGGTCAATTTTGGAGAAAGTTTCACGAGGTGGTAAGAAGATGGTATATTCTTTTGTGTCTGACTGTAATGTTCTGTAAATATCTGTTAGGTGCATTTGTTTTATAATGGCCATGAGCTCCTGTATTTCTTCATTTAGTTTTAGTCAGGATGGCCTGTCCAATGATGATAGTGAGGTATTGAAGTCACTCACTATCAGTTTGTAGGGGTCAATATGTGATATGTAGTCAGTATGTAGTAGTGTTTTTTTAATGAACTTAGGTGTCCTTGTTTGGGGAGCATAGATATCAAGTATTGAAATGCCATTTTCGTGCATTTTTCTTTTGATGGGTATGAAGTATTCCTCACCATCTCCTTTAATTTGTTTTGTTTTTGAATTCTGTTTCTTTAAGATAACAAAATGGCTACACAAGCTTTCTTCTTGGGTCCATTTTTCTTGGAATGTCTTTTTCCAATCTTTCCTCCAAAGTAATGTCTATCATTCATATTGAGTCATATTTCATGGATGCATCAGAAAGATGAATTCTGTTTTTGCATCCATTTTTTTAGTCTGTATCTTTTTATTGGGGAAATTAAGACCATTGATATTGAAAAATATCAAATGACTAAATGATTGTTGATTCATTTTAGTGGTGGTGGTGGTGGTGGTGGTGGTGGTGGTGGTGGTGGTGATGGTGGTGGTGTGTGCATATGTGTGTGTGTGTGTGTGTGTGTGTGTGTGTGTGTGTGTGTGAGAGAGAGAGAGAGAGAGAGAGAGAGAGAGAGAGAGAGAGAGAGAGAGAAGGAGAGAGAGAGGGGGAGGAGAGTATGTGTTTGAGTGTGTTCTGATTTTGCTTGAGATTATTTATTTTCTTTGCTTTTATAAACCTGCTTAAATTGGAATTTTCATTCTAGCATGTTCTGTAGGGCTGGGTTTATAGGTAGATATTGTTTAAATTTGGCTTTATCATAGAATATTATATTTTCTATGGTGATTGAAAATGTTTATTGTTATAGTAGTCTGGCCTGGCATATGTTCACTCTTAAAGTGTAAAGCACATCTTTGCAGGCCGTTCTGGCTTTTAGTGTCTCCACTGAGAAAGCAGATGTAATTCTAATAAGTCTGCCTTTGTATGTTACTTGTTCTTTTTTCCTTTCAGCTTTTAGTATTGTTTCTTTGTTCTGTATATTTTTGTGTTTTGATTATCATGTGGTGAAAGGACTTTCTTTTCTAATCCCATCTATTTGGTGTTTTTTATGCTTATTGTACCTTGATAAGCATCTCCTTCTTCAGGTTAGAATTTTTTCTATGATTTTGTCGAAAACTGTTTTCTGAACCTTTGAGCTGGTAGTCTTCCTCTACTCTTTTTATTCTTAGGTTTGGTCATTTCATAGTGTCCCAAATTTTCCGCAAGTTTTTGTCAGGTATTGTTCAGATTTAACATTTTCTTTGAAAAATGTATACTTTTCTTTTATCATTTGTTCAATATCTGATATTCTCTCTTTTGTCTCTTGAATTGTTAGTGAATGTTGCCTCTATGGTTTCAACATATATAGAAAACTCACAAAACTAGATATCATAAAAGTAAATAATCCAATAACATATGGGGTACACATCTGAGAGAATTTATAATAGAGGAAACTCAAATAGCTTAGAAACACTTAAATTTTAACATCCTTAGCCATAAGGGAAATGCAAATCAAAACTACTCTTAGATTCCATCTTTTACCTGTCAGAGTGGCTAAAATCAATAACACAACTGATTGCTCATGCTGGCAATGATTTGTAGCAGGGGGAACACTCTTCCATTGCTGGTGGCAATGCAAATTTGTACAGCTACTATGGTTCCTAGGAAATTTGGGACTTGATCTACCTTAAAACTCAGCTATACTATTCTTTGCATGTACCCAGAGGACACTCCATCCTGTCACAAGGACACTTGCTCAACCATGTTTACTGTGGCTTTATTAATTACAGGCAGAAACTGGAAACAGCTTAGAATTCTCTCAATGACAAAAACAAAACAAAAAATGGATTAAAAATGTGGTACATCTAAACTATGGAGAAGTTCTCAGCTGTTAAAAAAAATGGCATAATGAAATTTGCAGCCAAATGGGTGGAACTAGAAAAAAATCATTGTGAATGAGGCAACACAAACCCAGAATGATAAAAATGGTATGCATTCACTTAAAAGTGGATATTAGCCATTAAATCATTGATAACAAAGCTACAGTATGTAGACCCAGGGAGGTATGGAAAAGAAGAAGGCTCTAGAGGGAAATGTGTGGATCTTCCTAGAAGGTAGAATTATATTTTTTATAGGTGGACTGGGGGGTGGGTGAGGATGAGAGTGGGTGATCTAGTATAGGAAGATATGTGGTGGAGAAAGAGAGTGGGGGGAGTGACAGCTGGAATTGGGGACCATTTAGGATGTGGTGTGGAAGCCTGGTACCATGGAAATTTCCTGGAATGTATGAATGGGTTTCTAAGACAGAGGTTTTCTCATTACAAAGCAACAGCAGGGCCCCATTCCTGAGGACAACACCCACACAACTCACTGAACATGGAGAAGTCAAGTTGGTTCCGACATAGAGCTTTCACCCCTATGTTCTAGTCTCTTTTGTGCATGAATGCACTCTGCAGGCTACCAAAATATATAATGTGGATATCACAAAACCTACGATCTGTCCTGCCTGCAAAATACATTAGGGCAATGGTGCCACAGAATTTGTGGGAGTATCCAGCCAATGTCTGATTTGACTTATGGCCTACTCCATTGGAAAGAACCCATGCGTAATACTGCTTGGATAATCAAGAACCAGAGACTGGATAGCCTACAGACCTAGGATTAAACCAAACACTACTGGTCTAAAAAAAGTATGAATGATGGCACAGCCATATCTGAATGGAATGGCAGAAATCATAAAGCCGGCACAACTGCTCGACAAAGATCCAGCAAAGCTGAACCACATGATGGCTGCTGTACCATCTTTGGTTTTCGTCTCTGCCTGTTGCAAATTTGAGGAAAATTTAATATTGTACATTTTGGGGATATTAGATTGATGGAACGTATCCCTGCTTCCTAAATTCTGTATAAATAAAGAAACATTCTGCCTGCTAGTCAGTCAGGCTGCAACATTCTCCTGACCACAATGGCTTGGCTCACTCCTTACATCTTCTACTGGGAACTGTCCCATAGGCCATGGTGGTCAGGAGATGGACAGAGAGGAAGTGTATCTTTTTATGGCTTGTCCTACTCTAATGGAAGATATTCTTCCTCTCTGTCCATCTCCCCTAAAATGAACCTGAGAAGTGTCTCATGCCTTATTCCTCCCATTGCCATTTTTACATCCACTCATCTTCAGAAACCGCCCTCACCCAAATGACTCCTAAAGATATTCTACCATACTCATAGACCAGTGCCTTATCCAGTCATCATTGGAGAGATTTACTCTGGTATCAGGTGGGAACAGATGCAGAGACCCATAAACAGACATTACATGGAAAGATTATAAAGGGGAGCTCTCTTTCGAATCCCTACCTTCCCACCCTGCTACAGAGCTCATGGAATCCCAAGGAAGTAGAGAGCCACAGGGGATAGAGAACACTGTAGAAAACCCTCTGAATCAATTAAGAAAGACAATCATGATCTGATAGAGACTGAAGCAGTAACCACAGGCCTATATGAGTCTGTACTAGGTTCTCTCTGTATATATTTGCCATAGCTATTAGTTTAGTGTTTATGATACTCCTGACAGTCAGAAGAGTGTGTCTCTGACTCTTAAGCCTGCTCTTGGGACTCTACTCCTCCTGTTGGTTTATTGTGTCCATTTTCATTGTGATAATTTTTGCGTCATTTTATTTTGTCATATTTGATTGTTTTCTATTAGAAAACTGTTCTTTTCTAATGAAAGACAGAAAAGGAGTGGTGTGGAATATTCCTTTACACTGTATGAATGTATGTCACTGTGATTGGTTTAATAGAAAAAACCTGACTGGCCAATAGCTGAACAGGATAAAGTTATGCAGAAGAGCAGAACAGAATGCTGGAAGGAAGGAGGACAGAGTAGAGACAGTCACAAGCAGATACAGAGAGAGGCAAGATGGGCATCCCATATTGAAAAAAGGTACAAAGCCATCTGGCAAAGCATAGATAAGAAATATGGTTACTGTAATCTATAAGCTCCCACTCTGCCCCCCATACCCACCCATCACCCAAGACCTCAGAGGCCCCCTGAGACACAGACTTTGCCAGTTCTTATTGGACCAAGAGGTGAGTGATTGTTCTCTTAGCAGGTCACCCCAGTGTCCTAGACCCTAGGGCACAACCTGTGTAACTTAACCACATGCACTGAAGTCCCAGTTTCAGTGGGCAAGATTCCTGTAGGAAGGACTGCTCAACCCCATATTGGACCCTGTAATTTACAAGCCCAACTCCATCCCCTAAACCCACCTATCCCCTGAGAACTCAGCTGCTCCCTGAGACACAGAATCCACCAACTCTGATTGGATCAATAGTGCCCATTGGATCAGGAGTGGCTCCCTGAGACACAGACATTGCTTGAACCAATTGGTAGAAGAGATGGGTAGATACCAGTGCAAGAATGCATTCAACAACATAAAGAGCAATATGACACCACCAGAACCTATTGGTTCTACAGCAGCAAGCCCTGAACATCCCAGTGTAGAAGAAGCAGAACAAAATGACCTTAAAAATGACTTTATAAAGATAATAGAGGCCTTTAAAGAGGAAATAAAAAATCCCTTAAAGAAATCAAGGAAAAAACAAATTAAAAAAATGGAAGAAATTAATAAATCTCTTAAGGAAAACCAAGAAAAGTAATCAAACAGTTGAAGAAAACAGTTAAACACTTGAAAATTGAAATAGGGGCAATACACAAACTGAGGGAATGCTAGAAATAGAAAATCTGAGGAAACAAACAGGAACTACACATATAAATATAGCCAACAGAATGCAAGAGATGGAAGACAGAACCTCTGGCATTGGAGATATTATAGAGGAAGTAAATTCATTGGTCAAAGAAAACATTAAAGACAACAAAGTAATAACACAAAATGTCCAGGAAATTTGGGACACCATGAAAAGACCAAACCTAAGAGAAATAGGGATAGAAGGAGAAGAATACAAGAATACATAACGTGAGTTCAAAAAAATCATAGAAGAAAACTTCCCCAACCTAAGAAGGAAATGCCTATGAAGATACAAGAAGCTAGACTGGATCCCCCCAAAAAGTCCTCTTGCCACAAAATAATCAAACCACTAAACATAAGGAACAAAGAAAGAATATTAAGAGCTGAAAAAGAAAAATGCCAAGTGACATACAAAGTTAAACTCATCAGAATAACACCCAGCTTCTCAATGGAGACTCTGAAAGCCAGAAGATCCTGGGCAGACGTTACACAAACATTAAGAGACCATGGATGCCAGCCAAGACTACTATAACCAGCAAAATTTTCAAATCACTGTAGACAGAGTAAAAAGATATTCCATGACAAAACCAGATTTAAACAATACCTATCCTAAATTCAGCTCTACAGAAAGTATTTAGAAGCAAAAACCCAACTTAAGGAAGTTAGATATATCCATGAAAACACAGGCAATAGATAATCCCACACCAACAAATCCCAAAGAAGAGAAACACACACAAAACACTACTACCAAAAAAATAACAGGAATTAACAATCACCTGTCATTAATATCCCTTAATATCAATGGACTCAATTTGCCTGTAAAAAGACATAGGCTAACAGAATGGATATGAAAATAGCATCTATCTTTCTGCTGCATACAAGAAACACACCTCAACTTCAAACACACACACTACCTCAAAGTAAAGGATTCAGAAAAACTTTTCAATCAAATGGACTCAAGAAGCAAGCTCGTGTAGCTATCCTAATATCTAACAAAATAGATTTCAAACTAAAATTGACAAAAGAAATGGAGAATGACATTACATATTCATCACAGGAAAAATCCATCAAGATGAAGTCTCAATTTCAAACATTTATGTCACAAATACAAGGGCACCCACATATGTAAAAGAATCATTACAAAAACTTAAATCACACTTCAAAACCCACATACTAATATTGGCAGACTTTAACACCACACTCTCACCAATTAACAGGTCTGCCAGAGAGAAACTTAACACAGAAGGTAATTCACAGATGTTATGACTCAAATGGACTTAATAGAAATGTACAGAACATTTTGCCCAAACACAGAAGAATATACCTTCTTCTCAGCACCTCATAGAACCTTCTCTAAAATTGACAACATACTTGGTCACAAAGCAAAGCTCAAAAAAAAATGAGAATAACCTCCTGTATTTTCTCAGACCACCATGGCTTAAAGTGAGAATTCAACAACACAAATTACAGAAATACCACAAACTCATGGAAAATGAATAATACTCAAGGCAATCATCACTGGGTCAAGGAAGAAATAAAGAAAGAAATTAAAGACTTCCTAGAATTCAATGAAAATGAATGTACAACATACCCAAACTTACGGAACACTATGAAAGCAGTGCTAAGAGCAAAGTTTAATACCTACATAAAGAAATTGGAGAAATCTCACACTAGTGACTTAACAGCACACCTGAAAGTTCTAGAACAAAAAGAAGTAAACCCACCCATGAAGAGTAAATGCCAGGAAATAATCAAATTGAGGGCTGAAATCAATAAAATAGAAACAAAGAGAACAATACAAAGAATCAATGAAACAAAGAGTTGGTTCTTTGATAAAATCAACAAGATACACAAGCCCTTATCCAAACTAACAAAAAGGCAGAGAGAGAATATCCAAATTAACAAAATTTGAAATGAAAAGGGAGACAAAACAACAGACATTGAGGATATCCAGAAAATCATCAGGTCATACTTCAAAAACCTATACTCCATAAAATTGGAAAATCTAAAAGAAATGGACAACTTCCTGGATAGGTACCAAATACCCAATTTAAATCAAGACCAGATATAACCCCTAAGGAAATAGAAGCAGTCAATAAAAGTCTCCTAACCAAAAAAAGCCCAGGGCCAGATGGGTTTTGTACAGAATTCTACCAGGATTTCAAAGAGCTAATACCAATACTCCTCAAATTGTTCCACACAATACAAACAGAAGGAACATTGGAAAATTCTTTTTATGAGGCTACAGTTACCCTGTTACCCAAACCACACAAAGATGCAACAAAGAAAGAGAATTACAGACCAATCTCCCTCATGAGTACTGATGCAAAAAGACTCAATAAAATAATGGCAAACTGAATCCAAGAATACATCAAAACATTCATCCAACATGATCAAGTAGGTGCCATCCCAGAAATGCAGGAGTGGTTTATGATAGGAAAGTCTGTCAATGTAATTCATTTTATTAACAAACTGAAAAAAAAAAAAACAAACACATGACCATTTCATTAGATTACAAAAAAGCCTTCTACAAAATCGAACACCCCTTCATGATAAACGTCTTGTAGAGATCAGGAATACAAGGAATATCCCTGAACATAACACAGGCAATTTAGAGCAAGGAGATAGCCAATATCAAATTAAATGGAAAGAAACTCAAAGCGATTCCACTAAAACCAGGAAAAAGATAAGGCTGTCCACTCTCCCCATATCTATTCAATATAGTACTTGAAGTTCTAGCTAGAGCAATCAGACAACACAAGGAGATCAATGGGATACAAACTGAAAAGGAAGAAGTGAAACTTTTGCTATTTGCTGATGATGTAATAGTATACATAAGTGGCCCCAAAAATTCTACCAGGGAACTCCTACAACTGATAAACACCTTCAGTAAAGTGGCAGGATACAAGCTTAACTCAAAAAATCAGTAGCCCTTCTATATACAAATGATAAATGGGCTGAGAAAGAAATTAGAGAAACATTACCCACAATAGCCACAAATAATATAAAATACCTTGGTGAAACTCTGATCAAGCAAATGAAAGACCTGTATGACAAGAATTTTATGTCTTTGAAGAAAGAAATTGAAGAAGATATCAGAAAATGGGAAAATCTTCCATGCTCATGGATAAGTAGAACCAATATAATAAAAATACCAATATTACCGAAAGCAATCTACATATTCAATGAAATCCCCATCAAAATCAAAACACAGTTCTTCACATACCTTTAAAGAACAATACCCCACTTCATGTGGAAAAACAAAAATCCAAGGAAAAATTCCACTACAATAAAGCAACTTCAGGAGGCATCAGCATCCTTGACTTCAAGCTCTACTGTAGAGTTATAGCAATAAAAACAGCTTGATATTGGCATAAAAATCAACATATGGACCAATGGAATCTAATTGAAGACTGTGACATTAATCCACACACCTATGAACAGCTCATCCTTTACAAAGAAGCCAGAACAGTACAATGGACAAAAGAAATCATCTTCCACAAATGGTGCTGGCATAACTGGATGTCAACATGTAGAAAGTTACAAATAGATCCATATTTATAGCCATGCACAAAACTCAAGTCCAAGTGGATCAAAGACATCAACATAAATCCAGTTACACTGCACATAATAGAAGAGAAAGTAGGAAGTAAACTTGAATGCATTGTCACAGGAGACCACTTCCTAAATATAACACCAGTAGCACAGACACTGAGAGCAATAATTAATAAATGGGACCTCATGAAACTGAGAAGATTGTCTAAGGCAAAGGACACAGTAAATAAGAAAAAACAACACTCTACTGAGTGGGAAAAGATCTTCACCAACCCCACATATGGCAGAAGTCTGATGTCCAAATTAAATAAAGAACTCAAGAAACTAGACATCAAAATGCCAAAGAATTCAACTAAAAAATGGGCTACAGAGCTAAACAGAGAATTGTCAACAGAAAAATCTCAAATAGCTTAAAGACATTTAAGGAAATACTCAACATTCTTAGTCATCAGGGACATGCAAATCAAAATGACTGAGATATCATCTTACACCTGTCAGAATGGCTAAGATCAAAAACACTGATCTTATGTTGGAAAGGATGTGGAGCAAGGAGAACACTCCTACACTGTTGGTGGGAGTGCAAACTTGTACAGACACTTTATAAATCAGGATGTTGACTTCTCAGAAAATTGGGAATAAATCTACATAGAGACCCAATGATATCACTTTGGGGCATATACCCAAGGCATGCTCAATCATAACACAAGGACACTTGTTCCAATATGCTCCTAGCAGCATTACTCATAATAACCAGAGCCTGGAAACAACCTAGATGCCCCTTAACTGAAGAATGGACGAAGGAAATGTGGCACATATATACAATGGAGTATTACTCAGCTGTAAAAAACAGTAAAATCATGAAATTTGCAGACAAATGGATGCAACTAGAAAAATATCATCCTGAGTAAGGTAACTCAGACTCAGAAAGACAAACATGGTATGTATTCATTCATAAGTGAATACTAGATGTAAAGCAAAGGGTAACCAGACTACAACTCACAGCTCCAGAGAAGCTAGCTAGCAAGGAGAACCGTAAGAGGGACCCATGGATCACCTTGAGAAGAGGAAACAGGAGATCCTCATGAGTAAATGGGGTATGAGGGGATCAATAGAGGAGAAGGGATGAAGAATGAGAACATGAGCGAATGAGTTGTTCCTTTGTGGGGAGGGAAGGAATGGGAGAGCAATGAAAGAGATATCTTGATAGAAGGAGACATTATGGGGTAAAGGAGAAACCTGGGGCTAGGGAAATCCCTGGAATCCACAAGAATGACCCATGCCTAGACTACTAGCAATAGTGGAGAGGGTACCTGAACTGGCTTACTTTGATAATCAGATTTGTGATTACCCTCACTGTCATCAAAGAGCCTCCATCCAAGCAGATACAGAGCTCCACACCCAAGCACCAGGCAGAGCTCTGGGAGTCTAGTCAAAGAGAAGGAAAAAGGATTATATTAGCAAGGAGGGTCAAGATTGTGATGGGGAAATCTACAGAGGCAACTGAGCCAAGTTCATGGGAACTCATGAACTTTAGACCGACAGCTGTGGAATATGCATGGGACTGGACTAGGCCCTCTGCATATGTGTAATTGAGGAACCTTGACAGTGGTATTAGGATCTATCTCTGGCGCATGGGCTGGCCTTTTGGAGGCCATTGCCTATGATGGGTTGCCTTGCTCAGCCTAGATGCAGGAGGTAGGGCTTAGTCCTGCCTCAACTAAATGTACCAGGCTTTGCTGATATCCCATGGGAGCCATTTCCGTTTTGGAAGATGGGATGGAGGGATGGGTAAGGAGGGGAAGGCTGGAGGGGGATGGGAGGAGGGATGAGTGAAGGATGTGTGGTTGGTACGTAAAATGAATAAACAATTTCTTAAATTAAAAAAAAAGAAATATGGATTAATTTAAAGATCAGAGTTAGTTAGTAACAAGCCTGAGCTATTGGCTGAGCATTTATAATTAATATTAAGACATTGTTTCAGTTATTTGGGAACTGGTGGGTGGGAAAGAAACATCCACCTACAAATGGCGCACAGTGTCCTGGGCCATGTACATCTACACAAAGCCTGAGAAAGCTTTAAAAAAGGTTCTAGACACAAAGAAATGGGGCCAGGAGCAGCTTCCTAGTCTCCAGTACTGGCAGTGATACAGAGACATGGTTCCCAGTTGCTGCCTGTGGAATTGAGCTGCCAGCTTGAGCCCTGTCAGCATGTCCTGAGAAGGTTCCCACAGTGTCTCGCATGGATTGCAGTACAGAGAGGGGTCTCATGGCAGATGCCTGTGGGAAGAGCCAGCTGCCATGTACTACCACCGTATATTAAGCTAAGCTACACCAGCTGCAGCTGACATAGCAGTTTAAGATTCATCTCATGAAATAATAATAAAAAAATTACAGATGCTCAGTACAAACAAATCCAGATAGAAAAAAAAAGCCTCTGAATGGGTGACAATGTGTTTAAAAGCATACATAGACTTGGGAGAAGGAAGAGGAAGAGTATATATAGTCATAGATTAAAAAATATAATTTTAAAATAATAAAGACCTTAAATGGGGAGTAAAGTAATATTAGAAAAACCACATAAAGATGGAAAATATACAAAGAGTCTGGATACTGTATGCTATTTTGTTATCTTTAATTTTTTGACTGCAGAGGGAGGAGCAATAGCTACTGGGAGACATTTGATTATGAATTCTGCTGGATTAAAGCAACCTAGATATTTTAAAAATGTCTTGACTTCAAAATGGAAGTCAAAAGACATGTTACTTTGGGAAAGATACTCTGCTTCTATGATAATAAAAGGCTGTGGATTCATTCAAATTTAAAGATGATCAGCTTTGATCAAGGAAGAACCCATGAAATCCTTCTATAAACAAAGAATTGAGTCTAGAAAATCTACAAAAAAAAATGTAATGCATATTTTACCTACTCAAACATACAGCAAAAAATCATCTTTGGCTGAATTGTGCACAATGTACAGTCTATACTTGTTTGATAAATATTTGTTTGTTATCTTTGAAATTTATGTATTTTCAGGACAAGTGGACCAGACACTAATAAAAATGGACGGCCCAGGAGATCCAGCATCCAGAACAGGTTCAAGGCTGCTGACTGAAATGATCCAGCCTATAAAGTATTCCAGCCAAGACTTAACAATTATCCTGATTTTGTCAAAGTTCCCCGCAAAATGCCAGCACCCCAGATAAGAGAAAAAGCAGTCTAGAGAAAACAACATCCACATTCCCAAAAGGTGGGTTATGGATGTTTATTTTCATTTAAGGGGGATTGGCTACAAGTTGTTATTTGTAATGGTCAGGAAAAAGGCTGAATAAAGGAGAATAGATTAAGGGATCTCATTCTAAAAAAAATGGGGAAATAGAGAAATGATAGGATAGAAGCATAGATTATTGAATCTATTTTTAAACTAAAAGCAACTACTGGTCTTAAGTATTGTACATTGGTATGGATTTTGGTTTATTGATACAAATTTAGAGGTTTGTTTTTTTTTATTTTTATTTTTTTTACTATATGTTTCCACTCTTCTTTGGCATATTGTGTTTATGAATCTTATTTAAAAATGTAATATATGGGTTGGGGATTTAGCTCAATCGTAGAGCACTTGCCTAGCAAGCACAAGGCCCTGGGTTTGATCCTCAGCTCCAAAAAAATGTAATATATAAGAAATACAGATTAATCATCACCTATAATAGTCAAACTTATGTTCATATTAGGTATGTTTTAAAAGTCATAAACAAATATAGTTAGATAGATAGAAGGTTTTCAAATACTTCAAAGACATACAAAACATGGGATTCAATATACTTAATAACCTAAGGCTTTTTATGGCAGTGAGACATATCTGCTCCTGGCAGCACCAATCTACTTCAGAGACAATGATAGGCATTGAAGAAACTCCATGTGGAGTTTGCCTTCCTTATGGGAAAAGCTAGCCATTTGGGCAAGGAACTGCCCTTGCCTCAACTCCTGACAATATGCTGTCCAAACTAGACAAGCAGGACACAAAGAAAAATGACTGCCAAACTTTGTCAAGACAGGGTAGGGCAGTCCTTCAAAATTACCTGCTTCAGAGGAAAGTCTGTCAGATATACTAGGCCTGTGGGCCAAAGATGAATGCCCTAATGTTACAAAAGAACCTAGGTTAATGGTCTAAGCAGTCAGATGTCCCTGTTGTTAGGTAACATTTCACCTTTCTGGGGTTGTTGTTGGAATTAAAGACTAAATAATTAGAGTTAAAGTTTTCCTTAGTAATGATAAAAAGGTAAATTAGATATGAAACTTTAGACTCACAAAGACAAGATAGATAATAGAATATTTTCTCTAAATCTGCCAAGTACAAATGGACTGGATTTCTTACTTAATAACGGTTTTGTTGTATATAATTTCCCTATGTTAAAGCTAAAACCTTCCTTTTTAATTAGATAAAAGGGGGGAATGCTGTGGAATGTCCACCTACAGAGTAGATTTAGAGGGGAGAGGAAATGGAGAGTGGGAAGAAATAGAGGAAGTGGAAATTATAATTGGGGTATATTGTGTTAAAAAATACCTATACCTATTGCCAGTAAAAGAAGAAAATGAAAGAAGTATTACTGTAAACCGCACTCATTTTTTCTTTTAGTCACTAAATTCATTACTTTAAACATCAAGATGTAGAGCCAGAATAATATGGGTTTTGATTCTAGTCCAACCTAGTTTTAGCTATGGATTGTGTTGAAACTTCCATTCTTGGACTGTGTTTTTGCTTAATATCACTGATAATGAGAACCTGGTTACCCATTCTGCGTTAGTGCATTTTAGCGCACTATCTCCAGCTGGTGGTTCTGCTTTGGAAAGTTCTGGAAACTTGTAGATGTCGGGCTTGCCTGACAGAGAGCTAAGGCTCCTTGTGTACTGACATTGGAGAATATCAGACCACATGCTCCCAACACCAAAGATAGAAGCCAGACCTCCCATCATGCCTTTCCCCTAGGAAGCCAAAATAAATCCCTTCTACTTTTATGTTGCTTCTCATCAGGTATTCCATAGCAGTAAAAAGAAAAGTAACTAACATGTAGTTCTACCCATTTTTATTGCTGGTTATGCTACTACCCAGACATTAATAGAATAATGAGACAGGCCAGTTCCTTATCTCTACCTTTGAGATGAGAGCATGGACGTCACAACACAAACAAAGCTCAAGATTAAAGACAAAGAAAGAAATATCCTTGCTGTCAAATGGGGTGTAATCTTTTTTACAAAGAACCTAGTCTTCTGTCTAGGTTTAACAGATCACCTCCTTGGGTCCTTACTTTTCACTGTGATTTTATATAAACATTAAGAGTGATTTTTGGTCTTAACATCTCCGTGATGCCAACAGGCCATCAGCACCCAGGTTCAGCATAGATACAGGGAAAGAGGTGGTAGGGAAGATTTCAGTTGGAAGTGACTAGTATTCCATAAAGACACAGCTGATATTTGGCTGCCCTAGCTGTTAGAGTCAGATTAGAAGCCAAATGTGGATCATTTGGTTCCTTAAAGGTAACTCAGAAATTTTACATATTATACATGTTCAGGCACAATACAAAAAAAAAGAGTGAATTCAGGGCAATATTACCTACAATACTAAATGACAGAAAGTACCCCTCAGCCATCCAATGCTGTACTATGCAATAGGTAACCTTCCATCAGGGGATGTGATTCATTTGGCAGAGTACTTGCCTAGAGATTCACAAAGCCTAGATTTCAATCACCAGCAACACATAAGTTGGGCAGTGCGGATACAGGCCTGTAAATCAGAATGCAAGTTTATTCCTGACTACGTAATGAGTTCAAAGTCAGCCTGGGCTGTGTGAGACATTGTCTCAATAAATCAGAGAAAATGAGGAAGTCCCCACAGGAAGAAATCAAGTTGAGTTAAGTGGGAAATGATGAGGTTAACAAGAAATGTGGATAGTATGTCATCAGTCTACAATGAGGAGGTCAGTAAAGGAAAGTGATATCATCTTGCAATACCAGTACTGTGCAGGTTGAATCAGGGGATCATGAATTTGATGCAAGTCTGAGATAAAGGCACCTGCCACCAAGCCTGATGTCTTGAATTTGGTCCCAGGCCTTCAAAGGCTGAAGGAGAGAATTCGTTCCACTTGTAGACTGTGAAACACACACATACACACACACACACACACACACACACACACACACACACATACACACACACACACACAGAAGAGAGAGAGAAAAAAGCTGGAAACAGAAGACATTTGAATGAACTCACATTTGGAAAAAAAAAGAAGTCAGTTTGAGTCTGTGTCTGGACAGATTACTCAATGGTAAGAGTACTTGCTGCTCCTTCAGAGGACCAGGATTCTGTACTCAGTTTATAATACCAGCTCCATGGGGTTCTGAAGCTTTCTTTTGGATTTCCTAGGCTGAAAATGGTGGAAATATATACATCAACACACATAAAATAAAATAAAACAACAGCAACAAAAAAAAACCAACAAAAAATAACAAAAACTTCCTTCTTCCATGTCCTTATATAGGCTTTCAGCAGAAGGCATGGCCCACATTAGGTCTCAAATAAAGACCTTTATTCTTATCTAAAAATTCTGGATTAAAAGTAGATCTTCCTACTCCAAATTAAGTAAAAAAAATCCCTCATTCCTTATTTCATGTTGACAATCACAAACAGACATTACATTAAGTATACTAGAAAGACAGGAGGGATTCTACAATAGGGAATCTATCTACGTACTATATGCAGAAAACTTGTGCACTACTGTAACAGAAGAAAAATACCAAATGACTTGGAAAAGAAAAATAAGAATGATAGTAAAAACATTTTAAAACTTGGCAGAATCAACATGGACAGAGGCTTTAGGAATGTTGTAAAGATTTAAAGTAACAAGAAGCAACTCAGAATCTCTTTTATCTGTGGTGATATAACATTAGAAAAAAGATGATGACCTTTGCCTTTGGAAAATGCTGGAAATGACTGCCAAATAGAAATATGTCTATGGAGAAGAGGATACTAAGAAATATAAGAAGTGTGAAGAGGTTGATTGCAGTAGGCAAGCTCTTGATGAAAGACCACTAATCTTTGGGATGATATGGATTATTCATGCTCTGAATGCCTCCCATGTCCAGAGCATGTTCCTAGAATGTGACCAATATACTTGGAAATAAACCATTTGTAGAAATGGTATTCTAATATGAATACATTGTTGATAACCTAGGGCATGCTATACTATATATTCTATTCTATAATATATAATAACTATACTATAACATATTATATAATATATACTATAATAGATTATAGTATAACTAAATATTATACTATACTTTATAGCACGAATTAGTTATAAGGAAACAAATAAATTAAGAGAACAAAGAGAGGTAACTAGGGAAAGGTATTTTACATACAATGTACTTTGAGTAGTCTCTGATGAGATCATATTTAAACAAGAAGATTCATAATTTCAGAGTAGCCATTCAGTCCTGTCAAGGGAAACTGTCTACACCAAACAAGAAAGAATGTGTTTCAGTCAAACAAGAAATAATGTGTTTCAGAAGGGTGTGAAGGAAATGTCTGAAGATCCCTAGAACCTAGCATGAATGATGATAAATAAAATAGGATAAAATTCTAAAATAAAGTGTACGTGGAGATAACATGGAATGACTGAAACAAAATTCTATTGTATGCTTAGATCTCATGTTTTACTATGAAATTGTTTTAATTATCTCACAATAGATTAGTAGAAACAGCAATTACTAATTTTAAGTCCTTGAGAAGCAACATAATATTATTCAACACAAACTTACAGTCTTAGATTTCAGATTTGGAAAGAAAAAAAGGAAACAATAAAAACAGCAGAGCAAGCCAATAGTATTTTATCTTAAGCATTTGAATTTACATGTCTTTCATAACTTCACATAATTTTGCTTTGTTTTCCATGTGATCTCTGCCTTCCACATAGTAACCTTGGTGTGATCAGTAAGCCAAATATATTTCTATCTCATGATGAAATGATGGGATTTTTGAAACCAGTTTATATGTTCCCTCGCATCAATTAGGTCAGAATTTCTGTTTATAGTGTTGCGGAAATTTTAAATATATTATTTTTAAACTCAAATTTGATTTCACAGAACTACAAGTTCATATTAAGAGCTGCAATATCTTTCTTTCAAGGAAGTTTTAGGAAGAACAACCAAACAACATAGGCCAATGTACACTGAAGTCTTAGAGTGTCTTAAAACCCAAACTTATTATGGAATAAAATATATTTCTGATAATGTTTTCTTCCAAGAGTTCTTTCTATGATTACTATGAATTTTTTACTTCCTAAAGAAATTGTATGTATTCATAAAAAAGAGAATAGGATACTAAGAAATATAACACATGTGTGAGAAAGCAGATTTTTTAAAATTTACCATAGAAACATGCAAAACTGGACACTTTGTCATTTGGGACTTATACCTCCCAAATAGAAGCTGGAATGTGTTACACACCAATTCCTGAAACTATCAATTAGTCTGTCCACACTTTCTCTGCAGCCTAGAAATGTTTCTGTTGTTATATGATACACATAGTCGTTGTTTCATATCTTTATAGAGTCAGAGAAACCTAACTTATTCATAACCTTTCATGTTGATTCTGTAGGTGCTGTGTGCTTTGTGCCAATTTTTGCTAGTTAAAAACTGGAAGATGTTGGTTATATGGCACATCAAATCCAAATTCCTGTTTTTTTCTCTTTCGCTTTGCTGTATTTTTAATGCCATAAACACTCAGTCCTGTAATGTCTGTTTCTGTCCCCAAACCAAAAATAAAAAATAAAAAAAATAAAAAAAATAAAAAAAATAAAAGGTAGCAAGAAGTTTTCTAAAAATTACAGATTACTGTGCCATATAAACATTTTACAAGATTCATGGGAAGTGCTGGTAACATACTTTTAACTGTAGGATTTATTGATTCTTTATTTCTACAAAGTGTATGTGCTTATTTTCATCCTCTGGCCCCTCCGTATTTACCATTCTATACAATCCTTTGACCTGGAGTGTGATGATCTTTGTAACTCATATACAGAAAATCAATCAGGCTAAGACAACGCAGACAGACAGTACAATGTATTTAATGTTACAATGAAAAAAATACCCACTAACTTAACACATTTAAAAAAATCCTTGATTTTGTGAAACCTTTGAAGATGTTTGCAAGTAAGGTACATGTGCCATAAAGTACTATGTGTTTGATACCAAAATTGAATTTCAATCTGGATGTTAAATACAAGCTTCAATCCTGATTAAATTACCTCACTTGATAGATAAATAGACAGACAGACAAAATAAAGATAAAAAGTACATAGATTATAAATGGTTTGATAGATGAAAGGTATTATCTAGATAATAGAGATCATTATGATCTCATGAGTGACCTTAAATAGAAAACCAAAGATTATTTTATTTGTACTTTCAACATAATCACATCGGTTTCCCTGTCTCCTCTGTGTTTGACCTTTATTCCTTCAAGGTAATATTCTCTTTTTCTTTTATATTTTCCATAAAGAAAATATCCCATACCTTGCTTGTGAGACTGTCATTTTTTTCACTTAAAATGGGATAATTAGTTTTATCTTTTTTGCACATACTTTCATTCTTCATTGTTGCAGTATATACACATATATATGGAATATATATGTATTGTGTGCATATATATATAAATATATATATCTCATATTTTTATATACTAGTACTCCAACAAATGCAAAGAATGATTCATAAACTTAAATGTCATGAATAATGTCTATGTATATGGCTGTTCATTAAAGATACTGTAAGCAGAGTATACATTAGGTTATATGTCTAATAATGGTAAATCTGCATCTTCAACCATTCACTTCCTTAGGGTGGTTCTGTACTGATTTTCACTAAAGCTGTATGAGTATGCATTCGCACTAATGGTGTATGGATTCATGTCCCCATGCGGTTTCCAACTGCTACTGTACATTGCTTTCTTTTTATTTTATTTTATTTTACAATACCATTCAGTTCTACATATCAGCCACGGATTCCCCTGTTCTCCCCCCCTCCCGCCCCCCTCCCCTTCCCCCCAGCCCACCCCCCATTCCCACCTTCTCCAGGGCAAAGCCTCCCCTGAGGACTGAGATCAACCTGGTAGACTCAGTCCAGGCAGGGCCAGTCCCCTCCTCCCAGGCCGAGCCAAGTGACCCTGCATAAACCCCAGGTTTCAAACAGTCAGCTCATGCAATGAGCACAGGACCAGGTCCCACTGCCTGGATGACTCCCAAACAGATCAAGCCAATCAACTTTCTCACCCATTCAGAGGGCCTGATCCAGTTGGGGGCCCCTCAGCCATTGGTTCATAGTTCATGTGTTTCCATTCATCTGGCTACTCGTCCCTGCACTCTATCCAACCCTGGTCTCAACAATTCTTGCTCATATAGACCCTCCTCTTTTTCACCAACTGGACTCCCGGAGCTCCACCCGGGGCCTAGCCATGGATCTCTGCTGCCAGATCCCTCAGTCATTGGATGGGGTTTCTAGCACGACAATTAGGGTGTTTGGTCATCCTATCACCAGAGTGGGTCAGTTTGGGCTGACTCTCTACCATTGCCAGCAGTCCACTGTGGGGGTATCTTTGTGGATTTCTGTGGGCCTCTCTAGCACTTTGCTTCTTCCTATTCCCATGGGGTCTTCATTTATCATGGTCTCCTATTCCTTGTTCTCTTTCTCTGTTCTTGATCCAGCTGGGGTCTCCCGCTCCCCCAAGCTCTCTTTCCCTCAACCCTCGCCCTTCATTTCCCCCACTTATGTCCAGGCTGTTCATGAAGATCTCATCCATTTCTCTGTCATTGGGCGATCCCCGTGTCTTTCTTGGGGTCCTGTTTTCCAGGTAGCCTCCCTGGTGTTGTGAGTAGCAGTCTAGTCATCCTTGCTCCACATCTAGTATCCTTCTGTGAGTGAGTACATACCATGTTTGTCTTTCTGAGTCTGGGTTTCCTCACTCAGGATGATTTTTTCTAGATCCATCCATTTGTCTGCAAACCTCATGATGCCATTGTTTTTTTCTGCTGAGTAGTACTCCATTGTGTATATGTACCACATTGTATTTATCCATTCTTCAGTTGAAGGGCATCTAGGTTGTTTCCAGGTTCTGGCTATTACAAATAATGCTGATATGAACATCGCTGAGCAAGTGCTCTTGTGGTATGATTGAGCATTCCTTGGGTATATGCCCAAGAGTGGTATAGCTGGATCTTGGGGGAGATTGATTCCCAATTTTCTCTGACAGCCCTTTGATTGGGATGAGATGGAATCTCAATGCAATTTTTTTGTATTTTAACATATTTATTCATATTTATATTTATAATATAAGTGTTCTACTCTGATCTTTCACCTTTTCCCGGCTATTTGCCTTACTACTTTTTTTTTTTAATTTATTTTATTTTATTTTACAATATAATTCAACTTTACATATCAGCCATAGATTCCCCCATTCTCCCCCCTCCCGCCCCGCCCCCCATTTCCTTTCCTCTAGGGCAAAGACTCCCCCGAGGATTGAGATCAACCTGGTGGACTCAGTCCAGACAGGTCCCCTCCTCCCAGGCCGAGCCAAGCAACCCTGCTAAGCCCCGGGTTTCAAATACAGCCAATTCATGCACTGAGCACAGGAACCGGTCCAAATGCCTGGATGTCTCCCAGACAGATCAAGCTAATCAACTGTCTCACCCATTCAGAGGGCCTGATCCAGTTGGGGGTCCCTCAGCCATTGGTTCACAGTTCATGTGTTTCCATTCGTTTGGCCACTCGTCCCTGTATTCCATCCATCCCTGGTCCCAACAACTCTTGCTCACATAAACCCTCCAATTTCCTTTTTAACTAAGTCATCATTTTTATGAATTTACTGGCCATTTGTACTGACTTTGAATCATGTCTTTTCAGTTCATTTGATAATTATAAATTAAATTTTTTTCTCTTTGTGAACCTACATTTTAAAGGTATTCAGATTTTTAAGATTGCTATGAGCTTGGTATATTGATTTCTATTTTTCCCCTTTTATTGAAAATATATCTTTTTCTCTCATAACCTACTTGATTATGGTACCCTTCCCTCTACTCCTCCCAGCTCTTCCCCTTTTCCCCTCAAATTCATATCCACTCCCTTTCTGTATCTTATCAGAAATCAATCAGGATTCAATATGATAACAATAAAATATAATCTAAAGATAAAACTAAACCTAACACATTGGGATTAAAGTAAACAAAGAAACAGAAGAAAAATATCCCAAGAGAAAATAGCCCAAGGAACAGAGACCAACTCATTCATATACTCAGAGGGCTGATATTCAGAATATAAAAAGAACTCAAGAAATTAGACATCAAAATGCCCAACACTCCAATTAAAAAATGGGCTATAGAGCTAAACAGAAAATTCTCAACAGAGGACACTCAAATGGCTGAAAGATGTTTAAGGAATTGTTCAACATCCCTAATCATCAGGGAAATGCAAATCAAAACGACTCTGAGATACCACCTTATACCTGTCAGAATGTCTAAAATCAAAAACACTGAAGACAGCTTATGCTGGAGAGGATGTGGAGCAAGGGGAACTCTCCTCCACTGTTGGTGGGAATGCAAGCTTGTATAGTCACTTTGGAAATCAATATGGCACTTTCTTAGAAAATTGGGAATCAATCTCCCCCAAGACCCAGCTATATCACTCTTGGGCATATTCCCAAGGAATGCTCAATCATACCACAAGGGCACATGCTCAGCTATGTTCATATCAGCATTATTTGTAATAGCCAGAACCTGAAAACAACCTAGATGCCCTTCAACTGAAGAATGGATAAATACAATGTGGTACATATACACAATGGAGTACTACTCAGCAGAGAAAAACAATGACATCATGAGGTTTGCAGGCAAATGGATGGATCTAGAAAAAAATCATCCTGAGTGAGGAAACCCAGACTCAGAAAGACAAACATGGTATGTACTCACTCATAAGTGGATAGTAGATGTAAAACAAAGGATGACTAGACTGCTACTCACAACTCCAGGGAGGCTACCTAGAAAAGAGGACCCTAAGAAAGACACAGGGATCTCCCAACAACAGAGAAATGGATGAGATCTACATGAACAACCTGGACATGGGGAGGGGGTAATGGAGTAAGGTTCGGGGGAAAGAGATCTTAGGGAATTGGGAGATCCAAGCTGGATCAAGAACAGAGAGGGAGAACAAGGAATAAGAGACCATGATAAATGAAGACCCCATGGGAATAGGAAGAAGCAAAGTGCTAGAGAGGTCCCTAGTAATCCACAAAGATACCTCCACAATAGACTACTGGCAATGATCGAGAGAAAGCCCAAACTGACCTACTCTGGTGATCAAATGGCCAAACACCCTAACTGTCGTACTAGAATTCTCATCCAGTGACTGATGGAAGTGGATGCAGAGATCCATGGCCAGGCCCCAGGTGGAGCTCTGGGAGTCCAATTGGCGAGAAAGAGGAGGGATTGTATGAGTGAGAATTGTTGAGACAGGGGAATCCGTGGCTGATATGTAAAATTAAATTAAATTATAAAATTAAAAAAAATTAAACTGGAAGGCATAGTATATATGCAGAGCACCTATAGGGTAAAATGAGTGAGTAAAAATATATATGAACAACATAAAATAAATGTCAAAAATAAAAATAGTAATATAATTTTTAAAAAGCACAAGTCCCATGATGAAACGTTATGCAACAAGGAATCTCCAATAACTCACTTGATTTTTTGTTGGTCCTCTACTGCTGGGCATGAGGCATACACTTAATTGTAGTTTGTTCCCCCAGTGAGACTGACTCCCTTGGAGGAAACCAATTTATGTTTGCAAGTGGTTATCAATTCTTATTATTAATCTTCTGCTGTTTGAATAGTTAACAGAGATTTACTTTTGTCCATCCTATCGTTCAATCTCTTCAATCTGTAACTTCCCCTTCTGTTCAGAACATCTCTCAATTCTATGCAATGCAGTTCATCAATTATTGCTATTATCTACTGAGATTTTAGATTCTTACAACAATGTTACTCATATTTCAGTTTTGACCTTTCCCTCCTGTAGTTTCAGAGATTAAGGTATTTGATACAAATACACATCAGGATAAGGTCCTAAAAATTGAAAGCATCTGTTCTCTGTGTTACGTGTGGCACATCAGATATCTTGACAATTGTACCTTAGCTTAATCAATGGAACATTTGGTTTTCTTTGATTGTTTTATTGTTTTGAGATTATAATATAATTACATTATTTACCCCTGTCCTTTCTTTCCCCTAGCCACCCTTAGTACTGTAGGAGGTAGCTATTCCAGCTTTGACCTGGAAGAACTACCCACATTGAGGCTTAGGTAACTGTCACACCTAGAAGAGAGAGCCGGGAGAGGAGCCCTGAAGACCCAAGATCTGGATGTTCCAGCTCTCTTGGTTCCTGGATCCTAGACGCTGGAGGTAGACCTAGCAGAGTTCTCCAGAGAACACCACTGGACTGCTCTTCACCTTTCCCAGATCCTGTAACCTATCCCTTTACTTGTAAGATACCCCTCAAAATAAACCTCCCTTTTAACTGCGTGGAGTTGCCTTTATATTTCAACCAATACAGTACCCCAACTTGTTCCCTTTGAATTTCATAATCTCTTTTCCTTTAATTTTATTACATACTTGTGTGTATGTATATTCCTAAGTATATTAGAGTTTTTCTTTGATAAAGTATTATTTAAATAAATTTCCCTTTCAAATTTGTAAGAGTTTTCTCATTATTTAATTGGAACTCCTTTTTTAAATTATAATATAATTGCTTTATTTTCTTCTTCCCTTTCCTCCCTCTAAACCCTCCCATGCAACTTCTTGCTCTTTTAATCACTCAAGGCACCTTTTTCATTAATTGATGAAACACACACACACACACACACACACACACACACACACACACACACGGCATGAATCTAGGAAGAGCACCTATAACCATTACTTCACTAAATCAGCATAATCCCCAACTTGTTGTTTTAAAAACAGATACATATGGTCCTCACACAATATCAATGAAACTTCTCTGCATGATACAAGGACACTATAACAGAATACACTGATGTTTATGAGTTGACTGAATGATGCTGAAACAGGAAATAATATCATATTCATCTTGTAACACACTGCAATGTAATAGTGGAATGTGAAGCAAGTAACACAGAGAATTTTGATAATTTCTTTCATTAACAATTATTTCAGTGCCAAGCATTATAGAAGCTAAGGCTATATAATTATGAGTTTGAGGTCAGGCAGGCTGTATATCCAGATTTATCAGAAAAAGTTTTAAGACATGTATATCATAGAAAACTTTTTCTGTTGATCATTCTGAAAGTCACTCTTCGAATAAAATATCTAGCTGCATCAAGTGCTCCTTAATTAATCTGTCTTCTGAGATGAGATAGATCAGAAATCACTTGTTGGTATTAGTTGTCATTTGAATCCAGGGAATTGAATCCAAATGTACCTTTTAAGTCTATTTTAAAGAAAGAATTTCAAGGTGTGGCAGCAAATCGCAACACATGGGAGGCAGAAGCAGGTGGATCACTGTCAAAGTGGCCAGCCGGGTCTGCATAGCAAGTTCTAGGACAGCTAGGGATACAAACAAACAATTAAACAAAACAAAACAAAATGAAGCCAAGAAATAAGAAACAATCCAACTGTCATTAATCTTAGCCATTATTGGAAACGTCATTTGTTCTAATGTTGTTTTATATCACATACTAAATACTCCTAATAAGCTTTAAATTGTATTTGAAATATTTCAGTAATATCACAGCTGTGTTCTGCTATAGGTCTTGACTTTGCAAAGCCAGTCATTTTTCTTTTCCTACACTGTATTTGTCAACTTCCACATTCAGTTCTTTCTCTTTTGTTACTGTCAAATCTTCAGAAACAGAATTTGAAGTATTGTGTCTGTTGTGGCTTAAGTTATAGAAAAATAAAAATCAGTTTATAAGAGTAAGGCCAAATCGAATATCATAAAAAGGATGTTTTGGAAACAAATATAATGGGAATCAAAATGAAAAGTTAGGAGTAAAATCTATTATAAGTCAAAAAGAAATGCAAAGATAAACAACTCTAGGGGTGCTTTCACTTTTCAGAAACTAAACATGATGGCCTATGGAATGTGGCTATGTATCCTCCATAAATGTGGGGGAATCATTTTCAGTTCTTTAAACCATCAAGTGTAAAGTACATTGTTATTGCAATATTAGAAAGTTTCACAATGGCCTTCTTTTGTGATGTGGGGTGTGTGTGTGTGTGTGTGTGTGTGTGTGCGTGTGTGTGTTCCTGTCAGGACAGCAAAAGTTGTAGTGGTAAAATACAATCTGGAATGAGAAGAAGATTACTATCATCGTAGTACTATAGTCTAAGAATGGAAGTGGTAAGAAGCAGAAAGCATTTGTTCCCTTTAAGCAGTCAGGAAGTCTTGCCTTTTAATTTTTTCTGTTACATGCTCAGTGACTATGCATGGTTGTCTTGGCTTTAAATTGGAGAGGAGGTATGATTTAGTGGATGGCTGAACACTGACATTTTCCAACTACAATTACTACTGACTCACCACAGTGACCTAGTGCAAGTCCTTTATCATCATTACCATGATATTATTATCATTAGATTTTTATGACTCACATGAATCTGGTTTGAACTCATTACAATAGTACATTCCTCCGTGGCCCAGAACTTACAGGTATTTCTCATTGAAATAGAAATCCCCATAGGACTCAGTCTGTGTTTGAAACTACTGATAAGATTGAACAGCATTATACAGTATTATGAACTTTCTCTTCACTTCTGATTGCAGAAATAGCTTATAATTATCAACATTTACTTATATTTTCTTTGTCTGCTTTCACTTTTACTTAAAAACAAATCACTTTTCAATATTATTCACAGCTCTACTCATGAAATATTAAATCCAAGAAAAAGAATCATTATTTTTCTACTTTTCAAAAAAGATAACAGATTAAAACATAATATTATACTCAAGTATTATTATAGCAAATGGATAAATTTCTGTGGTCACATCTTTTGTGTTTACATAATGAGTATAACCATTCATTCAACAAATTTCATGGATTCTGTGATTGTGCAATTACATTTAATATGTATAACGTTTATATGCAAAGCTGATTTCTTTTCACATTTTATTTTGAATAATTACAAATTCACAATTGCTTAAAGAAATAATGTAAAGAAATGCAATTACCATGTACATAGGTTACAGCACACTTGCACTTTTCAAACCTGTAGTGAAACATCATGATAAAATTGAAAACACAGTCAGCATACAGCACATTTAGGCCACTTGCTTTAGAGAAGTTTACACCCAGTTTAGGTTTGTACTGATGCCATGCTCTTGTATTTCTCTCTCACCTTCTCAATGTCTGCAATTAAATATATGTTAAAACTTTTCATTAATAAACTCTATACTTTCTTCACTAATGAAAATACATCTTAGGCAAAGACATGTCTCCTTGATTACAAGCACATACCCATTAAACTTAAAGGCCTGATTTCAAACACTGATACATATGGTTACATTCTCTTTATTTCTTTTCTTTTCTTTTCTTTTCTTTCTTTCTTTCTTTCTTTCTTTCTTTCTTTCTTTCTTTCTTTCTTTCTTTCTTTTTTTTGTTTTTTTGAGACAGGGTTTCTCTGTGTAGCTTTGTGCCTTTCCTAGCTTTCGCTCTGTAGACCAGGCTGGCCTTGAACTCACAAAGATCCGCCTGCCTCTGCCTCCCAAGTGCTGGGATTAAAGGTGTGCTCCACCACTGCCCGGCACATTCTCTTTATTTCAACAACATGCATTTTGGTCTCACCTGAGCTCCCTTTTTAACATCCAGGTGATGCTTATCTGTTATCTGAGTTGTGCAGTAATCCTGTTTTTCATATATATATATATATATATATATATATATATATA
>CABHPP010123212.1:0-24034 GCA_902168425.1 Peromyscus attwateri
GTGCGTGTGTGTGTGTGTGTGTGTGTGCGTGTGTGTGTGTGTGTGTGTGTGTGTGTGTGTGTATATCATATATATAGATATAGATAGATAGATATGATATATATCAGTCTGGGCTTTAGAGATGGCTTAGCAGTTAAGAGCACTCGCTGCTCCTGAGGAAGACCAGAATTCTGTTCCCAGCACCCACATCAGGTGGCTCATAACTGCCTATAACTCCAGCTGTAGGTGATCGGACATCCTTTTTTGTCTTCCATGGGCACCTGTTCACACATTTGCCTACACACATATGTAAATAAAAAACTACAGCTTTTCAATGTATATGTGTATCTATACAGAACATATATTATGTATATTTTCATCTATATTATTATAGAAGAGCTAATAATATATATGTATATTTTGATCATATAAACGTCAGCCAATGTAGGGAGACTTCTCTAGGTAATGCTTGAGGGAAAGGATTCCACCACAGAATGACAAAGAGATGCTGGTCCCTTGCTACAACCTGTTCAATTCCAGTAACTGCTTTATAGATTGATTAATGCCTGGCCCCTTTCAGACATGTCAGATAACTAAAGTATACCAAGAAAGGCAGAGCCCCACAGGAATATGGTAATTCCTTGGAGTACAGTATAGTTGGGATGTTTTCATAAAACAAGGGGTGGTCCTGGACAGGATAGAGCTCTGTGCCCACCGTAGGCCCAAAGGATGGTTTTACTATTGGTATCAACCAGAGATCTCTCATGGCTGTCTCCATGACTCAGATTTGATTGGCATTTGGTGGGTGAGGCCAAGTCTGTTAAATGTCGGTGAGAAGCACTCACATACAGAGGAAGAGGAGGAGGATATCTGAGGCAGGGAATAAAGTGACCAAAGGTGTGAAGGTAGGAAGGACACTGGGATTCAAGGAATCATTCAGCTAGTGACTGTGAGAAGCGTGGGCGACCATGATGGAAAAGGAGATAGGGATGAATAAGATGTGAAGGTTAAGTCCAACTCACTGAGAATCTGCCATGTTGTTTGAGCCTGAATATCCGCTAACCCAAGTCACCTTTCTTTGGGGATAAACTATACACACAAAAAGTGGATTAGGAAACATTGGGTGGGTGAGGCTAATCCTTGGGACCATCCAGACCCAGTGAGCCTCTGGATGAATGAACCATTTAAGTGAGCAAAGGTAAACCAGAAGAACTGGCCAGCTGAGTCCAGCCAGATTACAGAATTGTGGACAAATAATGGCTGTGTGGTTTGCTACAAAGTCAGGCAATAAGCAGACAAAAAATAAATAAATAAATGCCTAGAAGATATAATAACAAATGAAATGGGTTTAGAGGTTGCCAAGTGTACCTGAGGGCTAAGGCTGCTGCTTTACAGAACCAAATCTTTTTTAAAAAACATTGTGTGTGTGTGTGTGTGTGTGTGTGTGTGTGTGTGTGTGTGTAGTGGCCATGTGGAAATTCGTTTTCTCTTCTGTCATGAGGAACCCAGGGATCGAACCCAAGGCATTAGGCTTGTTGGCAAACACTTTACCTCCCTAGCTTTCTCTCCAGCTCCAAGAGAAAACCAAGTTATAGAGAAAAATATGGAAGTTTATTCAAGAAAAGGGGAGTTCCTAGGTCTGGAGGGATGGCTCAGAGGTTAGGAGCGCTTCCTGCTCTTTCAGAGGACACAGGTTCAACTCCCAGAATGCACATGATGGCTCACTCCATTCAGGGGATCCAGCCCTCTTGTGACCTCTGCTGGCTCTGCATGTGTGTGGTGCACATACACACTCAAGCAAGACACTCATACACTAAAATGAAAATAAAATCTTAAAAAGAGGTGTTCATGCTTGATGACTCTTTTCCTACTGTTATTAAGTTTTTTTCCCCCATGATTCTAACCCAGATTCTGGGGCTGGAGAGATGTCTCAGTGGTTAAGATGGTGTGCTGCTCTTGCAGAGGACCCAAGTTTGCTTCCCAGCACCCATGTCAGACAGCTTACAACCACTTATAGCTCCAGCTTCAAGGGATCCCATGCCTCTGAGCTTTGTGGGCACCTGTATTCATGTACATCATTAAAAATAAAGAATAGCTGGGTGGTGGTAGCACATGCCTTTAATCCCAGCACTCGGGAGGCAGAGGCAGGAGGATCTCTGAGTTCGAGGCCAGCCTGGTCTACAGCGTGAGATCCAGGACAAAATAAATAAATAAATAAATAAATAAATAAATAAATAAATAAATAAATAAATAAAAATAAAAATAAAAAAGAATGAATCTGTAGGCGGAGTTTCTCTATGTCCCAGCAGCCACTCCCAAATAACCACTCAGAGACTTATTATTAATTATAAATGCTTGGCTGATAGCTCAGGCTTATTACTAACAAGCTCTTACAACTTAAATTAACCCATTTCTGTTAATCTATGTGCTGCCCTGAGGATCATGGCTTTTACCTCTCCTGCATGTCCTGTTTCCTTTCCATCTGGCTGGTGAACCTCCTCTGACTCTGCCCTTCTTCCCAGCATTCTCTCTGCCCCGAAAATCCTGCCTAGCCATCAGTCTTTTTATTAACAACAAGAGCAATACATAATTACAGTGTACAAAGATTGTTCTACAGCATAAATCTTTGATCCAGATCCTTCTATCTGCTTTTAAATCTTATGAAATCATAAGAAATCACCTCTGGAAGAAATCTTAGAAATCAGCTTGTCCTGTCTCATCACATCACTGAACTCCAGATAAAGTGTTACCTTTTCTATAATTCTTTAAATAGTGTAAATTAGAAACAACATAAAACATCATATATTTGTATATGCTCTGTATATGTACAAATCATAGTGTTTTTATGTACATTAAGATTTGACACTTGCATGTGTCAACTATCTTTAACGTAAACTCCAGAGGCCATAAGAAATATACATTCCAGAGGTGGGAATGTAGCTCAGTTGGCAGAGTGCTTGCCTCACATTCACAAAGCCCACAACAGATAAAGCTAGGTGTGGTGGTGTATGCCTATAATCACAGAACTTGAGAAGTAAGGCTGAAGGATTCGAAGTTTAAGATCATACTTAGCTACACAGCAAGTTCAAGATCAGCCTGGACCATATGAGACCTAGTCTAAAAAAAAAAGGGGGGGGGGGGAATACTTTTACACTCTAGGAGTGGTTAGAAGTATCTGAGAAATTCCAAGCAATAATTCCAGTGCATTCCAGTGGCAATTACTATAAGAACAGCTGTCATTCCCTCCAATCAATGTTCCAGGGTTGTTAAATGTATTTCAGCTTTGGCCATGGTTTTTTCCTAAGTGAAATAGGTGGAAAGAAGGTGTGTGATTTGGTTAGAAGCATTGCTTTTTACAGCCTTTCCCACCCTTGTGTATTCAGGCAGAAGAATCTAGTGAGGCCAGGAACTAGATTTTTCAGAGTAATGTATAGGCTAAGTCCTATTCAGGCCTTTACACCCCTTTCAGCCTAGAATCCTGTTACCTGTTTCTGACTAGGATAGACAAATCTGGTCAGAATGCCTTATTTACCTAAAGTAAGGCTTGCATGAAAGATTCTTGACAAAGTACATAAAAGGACCAAGAGCTGAGACATCATTGAGCTTACAGCTTGTGTGAGCAGTTTTACTTGATTGCTAATAAATGTTTGAGCCTGTGTCAGATCTCAGTCTGAGATTTGGTATAACTGTAACACAGGACTTGGTAGTAAGATTGAGGAACAGGTGGCCTACCTCTTAGTGTTGAGGTGATGTCTGCTCTCCACTCTGCAACAACAAAATCCAATATGATAAAATGTTCATATAAGATTACTAATAAATGATCAAATCAGATCAACTTGAAACAGAAGATGGCTTACCTCAATTCACATAACAGGTTGGTTCTCAGTGGCATTAAATGCTCAACCAAATTAAACCCGATACCAAAGAGAAGTCAAGCTGAATCAAGTTGAACAATGCAGTGTTTTCTGAAGTTGAATTTGCTTCGGTCTGGAGAATGGACCAGCAAGGATCCAGGAACTGGATCCAGGAACATGGGAGAGGAGATTGCCACTGTGGCCCAGGTCAAACGGTGAGAAGGGCAGATGGCACACTGGAGCAAGGTAGGCACCAGCACCAGAGGCGCCCTTGCTCAGACAGTGACTCTGCCACTCAGCCGTGTAGCTGAAGAGAAGTTGTTTCTCTTCCCTTAGCTTCAATGAGCGTGTGTGCGCACACACAAACTCAATTATACGTTGGTACCCATCAAGTTCTCTAACTCACTGACTGGTATGTGGCAAGTACAAAATAAATACCAATTCCCTCAGCCACCATCACAACTATAAAACACTACGGCAGAGCGAGAAAGCTGAAAGACTAGTGAGTCTTGGGTTTAACTATTTCTCTGTCACTGAATATTACAAGGAATTCTTTGACGGAAGTTTGCTAAAACGCTCTCGCTCTTCTGTCATGGCAAAGTCACTTTAACAATGCTTAGTTATACTGAAAGTATAGCGGTGATAACAAGAAGATGTCGGCTTTCAAAGAAGTTTAGTGTTACTGTTGTAGCAATGCTTATTCTCATTCTGAGATAAAACTAGCCTTCCAAATAGTGTGACATCAGATTCAACTGTTTTGTTTTTGCAGTACTGAAGATCAAATCCAGGGCTTCATATATGCTGGACAAACCAAGATACTCCTGAGCTGTATTCTCAGATATACCCCACCTCCAGATCAATTACTGTTACTATTTTTTTAAAAGATTTATTTATTTATTATGTATAGTGTTCTGCCTGCATGTGTGCCTGCAGGCCAGAAGAGGGCGCCAGATCTCACTAGAGATGGTTGTGAACCACCATGTGGTTGCTGGGAATTGAACTCAGGACCTCTGGAAGAACAGCCAGTGCTCTTAACCTCTGAGCCGTCTCTCCAGCCCCACTGTTACTATTTTTTATTTTATGTGTATGAGTGTTTTGCCTGCATGTACGCCTGTGCACCACTTTTGTGCCTGGTGGCAGCAGAGCCCAAAAAGAGGGCATCAGATCCCCTAGAACTAGAGTTACAAACAGTTGTGAGTTGCCATGTGGGTGCTGGGAACCCGGGTCCTCTGGAAGAGCAGCCAGTGCCCTGAACTACGGAGCCATCTCTCCAGTCCCCTCAGCTATTACTTCTGAGAAATGACTGATACGTAAAGCACTAGGCTAAGTCCATCATATACATTATTTAACCAATACAACTAATCTGTAAGGTAATACTTTTATTATCTTCATTTTTATAGCTTAAACTGAGATCCAGAAAATTGAAAAAAAAAAGATTCATTATTCAGAATCACATTGATGGTTAATAACTTACATATTATTTTATAAGGAGACAGTTATCAATTGACAATGTGTGCGTGCGTGTGAGTGTGTGTGTGTGTGTGTGTGTGTGTGTGTGTGTGTGTGTACAGGTAATATTTACTGTCTGTGTGGGGTTGTGATTGCTAGGATTCAAGTACAGAGCCTCATACCTGCTAGGTATTCTGCCACTGAGCTATCACTCCAGCCTTAGAAACAATTTTTGAAAAGTCATTCTGTATTTCTACAGATACTTAGCATGTATTCTGCTCTTCATTTATCCTAATAGGTCCACACTTTGGTCTAGTATCATTTTCCATCAGTTTCTAGACTTCTAGCATTTCTTACAATGCAGGTCTGCCTGAAATAAGTTCTTTAAGTTTTTAACTAGCTGCAAATGATTTTATTTTCTTTATTATTTTTTTATTTTTATTTTTGTTTTTTCAAGACAAACTGTCTCCTGTAATAGCTCTGGCTGTCCTGGAACTCACTTTGTAGACCAGGCTGGCCTCAAACTCACAGAGATCTGCCTGCCTCTGCCTCCCGAGTGCTGGGATTAAAGGTGTGCTCTGCTGCCGCTGCTGCCACCACCGTCCTTTTGTTTGTTTTTTAAAACTCTTTGTTTATTTTATGTGTATTGGTGCTTTGTCTAGATATATGTCTGTGTGAGAGTGCTGGATCCTCTAAAACAGGAGTTGCAGACAGTTGTGAGCTGCTACATGGGTGCTGGCAATTAAACCCAGGTCCTCTAGAGAGCAGCTAGTGCTCTTAACTCCTGAACCATCTCTCCAGCCCCCATTTGTTTACTTTTTAATATAGTTCTCTGTATAATACTTTAAAGGTACCATTCATTGTCTTCTGACCTCCATTTCTTATAGTCTTCCTTTGTTTCATTGTTCTTCTGTATATAATATTTTTATTCCCCACCCCCTACTACTTTTAACTTTTTTGTTGTTGTTTGTTTGGTTGGTTTTTTGAAATGAGGTCTCACTATGTAGCTTGGCTGGCCTGGAACTCCTTATGTAGACCAGGCTGGCAGCAAACTCAAAGAGATCTACTTGGCTCCATCTCTGCTGGGATTAAAGGCATGCCCCACCACACCCTGCTTCCCCTCTGCTACTTTTGATACAGCTGACTGAGAGTGTGCATATCTGCGTATGGGTATGTGCCTGTGAGTGCAGATGCTCACAGAGGTCAGAGGGGTTGGAGCCTGTTGGGAAAGATTTGTTTGTGTTGATTGCTCTGAGACTATCAATAGAGTCCAATCTCGAGTTGATAGACCATGAGACTCTTAATCTCAGGGTCGTGGGTTCGTGCTCCAGGTTGGGTGCCAGATATTGTGATTTCTTTTTTTCATTTTATTAAAAATTAAAACTCAGGAATAAATATTAGGGAATAAACTTGAGAGATCCACGGAGCAACAGAGCCATGAACACCCGCCTCTCCCCACTTCCCAGATTGAGGAGACTGCACAACTTCTTGGCTCCTCTATTTACTCCTTCTTGTGTCCTTCTGTCTCCCCCTGAGTCCTCCAGGAAACTCTATGGTCCATGCTGAATGTGAACTCTGCCCTCCAAATCAAGGTTGAATTCTATTGGTGGTCACGGAGCAATCAAAACAAACAAATCTCCCCCCAACCGGAGCCCCTGGATCTAGTTCAGGTGGTTGTGAGCCACCTGATGTGAATGCTAGAACTCAAAGTCAAGTCCCTTAGAAGAGAAGCATGTGCTCTTAACTGGTAAAACATCTCTGTTTTGTTTTGTTTCGTTTTCAGTAGTTTGACTATAATATGTCCAGGTATGATTTCACATATATTTATCTTGCTTATAGTTTTCTAAGCTTCTTGGAGCTGTGCATTTTATCTTCTATTTGTTTTAGGGAAATACATATTAGGCTTATGTTTATCTCCTTTGTACTTTGATTTCTCTGTCTCTCTCTCTGTCTGCCTGCCTGTCTGCCTTCCTGCCTGCCTCACTCTCTCTCTCTCTCTCTCTCTCTCTCTCTCTCTCTCTCTCTCTGTGTGTGTGTGTGTGTGTGTGTGTGTGTGTGTGTAAAGACTAGAGGTCAACACTCAGTGTCTTCTTTAATTACTCTCCACCTTATTTTGTTAGTCAAGGTCTCTTACTGAGCCTGGAGCTCACTGATTTGGCTAGACTTGCTGGCCAGCGAGCCCCAGCGATCCTCCCATCTCCGCCTCCTTCACACTAGGATCACATACATGCACCATGGCATCCATCTTTTTACACAGGTGCTGCAGATCCCAGTTCATGTCCTCATGCTGTCAAGCAAGCGTTTTACTTTCCCATGAGGTATGACAGCATGATGAAGCTGGCGATGAGATGAGCCAGGAAACAGATGTGGCTGCCGCAGACAACCGGGGAATGGATGGTAATCGCCATCCTTCTAACAGTCATCTTCCCTGTCCCTGCTTGGATTTCTTTAACAACAAACGGGATATATGATGGTGGCAACTACATCATAGCCCTGTTGAAGATTATATAGCTAATATGCAATTACTTATTTTACAAGTTAAGTATTTAGAGCTGTGTGTCGTGGTACATAATCTGAGCACTCAGGAGATGCAGGCAGAAGAATGGAGTTCAAAGACATGCTCAGCTATATAGTGAGTTTGAGGCCATCCTAGGCCCCATGAAACCCTGCTCTAAAAAAAACAAAAACCAGTGGGACTAGGTATGTAGCACAGTTGGTAGAGTGCTCACCTAGCATACACAAGATACCATGGCCAAAACCTCAGCACAGCTACAAAAAGAAAAACAAACTTGAAAAGCCATGGTGGGCCTCAGCCATTGAGCATGCGTATTACAAAGGATCTGGATTCAGTTCCCAACACTGATGAAACAGAGAAGAAGAAGGAAGAGGAGGAGGAAGAGGAGGAGGAGGAAACAGGCTGGAGAGATAGCTTAGTAAAGTGCTTGCTGTATGCAAGCCTGAGTACCTGAGTTCAATCTCCAGAACCCATGTTGCGGGGGCAGGGCCAGCGGAAGGCAGCTCTGTGATTCCGGGACTGTAGGGCTGGGGAACGGGAGACCGAGACAGGCAAATCCAGACCAGTGAAAGACTGTCTGTAAAAGCAAGATGAATGAGGACTCCTGAGAAACAACACCTGAGGTTGCCCTCTGGCCCCCATAAGCACGTGCATGTGTGTGCTCAAGGAACACACACACGTTAAGTATTTAGAATAGTACTGTTTTACAATGAATGTTATGGAAGTGTTATCAATTATTCTTAGCATCATCTTTATAATTTGTTATTCCACTTCTCAATAAAATCTTGCTTGATTGTCTGAGAGAGAGAGAGAGACTGACACTGATACAAATTTAAATTTGTGACCTAAATCACCCTTATCCATGCCACAAGCATGCACTCAGTCCAAAGTTTGTAAATATCTTCTCCATATAACTTACAGATTCCTTGTTATCATTTCTATTTCTTTGAGGACTTAATATAGTTGTGCATTTTGTTCAACGACAAGTTCTATGTGACACACAGGCTTGACAGTGAGGAGTCAGCTCAAGTTGACTCCTCAGAAAGTAGGAGATGCCACTGTAGTCAGCTAGCTGGAAAATAGCATGTGTACCGTGCGAACAATACTTCTGACTCACTTTAGCCTCTGGAAAAAAGGAACTCCAAGCATACCAAGATCCAAAGGGGTCTGCAAGAGAAGACTCTCTCCCCTGAAATTCTGTTCCCAGAGCTGATAAATTCACTAAGCAGCGACCATATCAAAACATGCCAATAAGGAAGACAATGATGGCTTTGAACATAGATGTTTTTCTCCTGTTCTTCCTAGAGCTCCACCAAAGTGGGAGCACATGAGTAACACTGGAATAAACCCACGAGGATAAGGAGTGGGAGGAGAACATCAGAGGGGAAGATAGAAAGCTAGGTGGAAAAAAATGAGCCATGCTGAGAGAGCGGTAGAGCAAGTGTGCAGAGACGATCCTAAAGACAAGCAAGCTTGTCCCTGCCCCAGAACTACAGCTCGGTTCAAATACTAGAAGACCTGGAAACCCAAGTAGAAAGACCAAGGAGAAGAAGGGGCTGAAAACAAGAGCATTAGCAGGAAGTGCCGGCAGGGGCTTTCCTTTCTGACTCTGAAGGTTTATATAGAAAATGAAAGAAATGGGGGAGGCAGATCCGAAACGTACGACTCAGTTCTTTGTCCACTCCCATTTCAGCCCCCACACACTCCTTACTCTGTAGTGAGGCATGGAAATGGTGACTGCTCCGGAGAACTGAACACCCTTAGAGAAATGAAGCTTCTATTATAAAAGGCCATCAACTGGCAACATTCATAAATGGATAGAAAATTGTAATCAACTTTTTTTTTTCCATTTTGAGATAGTATCTTACTATGTTCCACAAGCTGGCCTTGAACTCACTATCCTTCTTTCTCAACCTTGAAAATGATGGCGTGTCAAGCCTGTGGCACCAAACCAATTTCCAATCAACTTTTATTTTTATTTTTTAATGATTTTTATATTTTTAATATGCACGCGTCTGGATATGTGTGTTTGTGCACATGCATGCAATGCCCAAAGAGGCCAGAAGATGGCATCAGACCCCTTGGAGCTGGAGTTATAGGCTTGGCTGTGCCCACACACCTGTAATTGCAGGACTGGGGAGGTGCCACATTTGGGGCAGACCTGGGTTATCTCACACATCGCTGTCTCATGTGAGGGAGGTAGGAGCTGGGCTATTTTTACACTGACTCCAGAGAGTTTTTTTTTTTTTTTAATGCAGTTTAATCTCTGGCACTCCAGGTCTAAGACTGGAACTGTTAGGATGGCTTTTCTTTATCCTTCTGGGAAAGCCCTCAGGCATGGAGAGGCAGATACCTGGAGCACTGACAGCACTGGAAATTTGAAATTATTTTTAATGACTCTCCTTTTTTCACATGACAAATTCAGCTCATCAACAAATTCTATCAGCTCTGTATTAAAAACACAGCTGGGACTTACAGCTACACCCCTTCACCTAAGCTACTGTGCCTGCTCACTCTGTGACCTGCTTCTTCATCTTTCTGTTTTTGCTTCTGCCATATTGGTTTCCTAGAGCTGCCACAACAAGCTAGCTGGTACAAGCAGCAGACGTGTACTATCTCACAGTGCTGTAGGATAAAGATCTGAGGTCAAGGTATTGGCCCAACCACACTTCCTTTGATGACTGAAGAGCTAGCTAGCTTTCCCGGTCTCTTCTTAGCTTCTGGTGGTTGGACAACAGTCTTTGAATTTCTTTGGCAGGTAGATGCATCACTCCAAACACCTGACTGTACATGTTGTTCTTCCTGTATCTCTTTTGTTTGTTTGAGACAGGATCTCACTATGTAGCATTAGCTACTCTGGAGCTCCGTATCTAGACTAGGCTGGCCTCCAACACAGAGGTCTGCCTGCCTCTGCTTCCCTGGTGGTGGAATTAAAGACATGTACCACTTTGCCCTTCAATCCGGCCTCCCTATATCTCTGCATAGTCTGTGTGTTTGCCTATGTGGTCTGTTTCCAAATCTTCTTCTTCTTCTTCTTCTTCTTCTTCTTCTTCTTCTTCTTCTTCTTCTTCTTCTTCTTCTTCTTCTTCTTTCTCTCCTCTTCCTCCTCCTCCTCCTCTTCCTCCTCCTCCTCTTCCTCCTCCTCCTCCTCAGTATGTAGCTCTAGCTGTCCTGGAATTTATTATATAGACCAGGCTGTCCTCAAACTCACAGATATCTACCTGCCTCTGCCTCCTGAATGCTGGGATTAAGTGTGTGCCACCACACCTGGCAAAATTTCTTCTTTTAAGGATATCAGTCATGCTGGATTAGGATCCATCCTAAAGATGCTATGTCATAATAATTGGCTGTATCTAACAAAGACCCTATTTCCAAGTAAAATTTTGTTTGGTGCTATTAAAGACTAGGAGCTTAACCTACCTTCTGCAAAGGACACTAGTCAACCCATTACATTCCTGCCCATTTCCATCCTCTATTCTTAAATCTTATTATTTATTTATTTATTTATTTATTTATTTATTTATTTATTTATATGTGTGACTGCACGAGTTTATGTATACCATATGCATATAAGTCCCCTTGGAGGTCAGAGGGCATCAGATCCCATAATGTTACAAGCAGTTGTGAGCCACTTGATTTGGGTGCTGGACCCAAGCCCAGATCCTCTATAAGAGCAATAAACTCTCTTAATTGAAGAGCCATCTCTCCAACACTTCATACTCTATTTTTTAAAACTTTATTTATTTTTGAGACAGGGGTCTCATGTAGCTCAATCTAACCCTCAACTATGTAATTAAGGATGACCTTGAACAACTTCCTGGATGTCCGAGAACTTGCTCTGTAGACCAGACCGGCCTCAAACTTGGACATCCACCTGCCTCTGCCTCCAAGTGCAGGGATTAAGATGCACCACACCATGGCCTGGCTGACCTTGAACTTCTGACCTTCCTGCCTCTACCTCCAGTCATGCACCCCAGCACACCGGTTTTTGCAGTGCTGAAGATCAAGCCCAGATCTTTGAGCATGCTCAGCAAACACTCTACCAACTTGAGTCACACTCCTAGCCCCTACTTTGATCCTTTCAAAGAGCAAATGAGGTTTTTATTTCTGTTTAAATGATCTCCATGATTCAGAGTAAAAATCCAACACTTCTAAATGGTCTACGACACCATAATTGTCAGCCTGCCCATATTCTCCTCTCTGACTGTCTCTCATTCTCTTCATTTAGTCCATTTCAGACCACAGCTTTATTGTTCCCTGCAACCTTATGGTGACCCATAGTCAAAAGATTAAGTGTAAGGATTCTGTCCTTAATTACATCATCAGCCTGCAACGGCATCCCAGCCTAAAAAGCGGGTGGGCCCTCTGTGCGTCCCTCTCTTTCCTTTCCGCTCCTTCCTTCCTTCTGTCCTCTCTCTCCCTCTCTCTCTCTCCCTCTCTCTCCCTCTCTCTCTTCCCCCTCCCAATAAAGCTCTAAAAAGGTAACCATAGCTCGTGACTCTCCTCCAGCACTCTCCTCCGTTGGCATGGCCGCTGCAGGCAGCATGCAGCCACGAGCAGTGTGCGGTTTAACCAACGTTAAGTGTGTGTATTAGGTGAGGATGCTGTCAACTTGTTCTCTCCTTTTCGACATCAATGAGCAGTCAAGCTCATATTTCCCCGTTTGGAGATTTGAAGATCTTCCCCAGGGAAATTAAACCAGGAGAAAGCCCACAAACTCACAACTGGAAGTCTTCTAATGAAAAAAGAGGTGTTAGGATGGCCAAGTGGTCTAAGGAGCCAGACTCAAGCTTAGCTTCCTCACATTGAGGGCTCTGGTCTCCCATGGAGGTTTAGGTTCCAATCCCACTTCTGACACATCTGCTTTTCTGGGGGCTGGAAAGATGGCTCAGTGGTTAAGGGCACTAATTGCTCTCCCAAAGGACCTGGGTTCAAATCCCAGCACCCACATAGCAGCTAACAACTGTCTGTAACTCAAAGATCTGACTTACAGGCAAAACACCAATGCACATAAAATAAAAATAAATAAAATTTTAAAAAAAAGGAAAGAGAGACCACCTCATTCGTAAAGTCCACCAGAAAATAAGCCATGCCTCTGTGTACAAATATCCCACTGACTTTCATCAATGCTTCCCTCTCTGCTAGATGTGGTGGTACACACTGTGGAGGGGCCCCAAAACAGCCTGACCACACAGCAGCCATGACAGGCTTAGGGGCCTAGACACAGCTTCTGTGACAGGTTTACTGGCAGGCAATACCTAGATCCAGGAAAAGCCTTAAACTGATACCACTCAGGGATCCATCCAGGGATGAGGAAGTACCTAACATTCCAACCATTAGATAAGGTGGCCAGATGTCCTTGAGCCTAGCACACACAACTATCTCCCCTTCCTACCAAGATACCTAGAAAATTGTCAGTCAATAAGGGTCCTGAACCCTGGAAATCCCCTCACCCCAAGCTCTGTTATGTTAAAAATCCCACCATGCCTGGGCTCAGGGCACTCTGCTCTCACCGCTGTGTCAGACAGACAGAGGGACCAAGCTCCAGAGCTTGAAATAAAGGCTCTTTGCTTTTACATGTGGGATTCGGTCTCTGTGGTGGTCTTTTGGGGTCCCTGCGATCTGAGCATAACGACACCTGTAACAAGAGCCAGGACAATCATGTTTAAGGCCAGCATCAGTTATACAAGGAGTTGAAGGCAGCTGGGCTGGATAACTAAACCACGAGGAAGAGATTTCTTAAAAGACAAATGCCTTCTGATGCCAATGGGGATTGAGAGCCCAATATGGCCAGCTTTGGCAAGCATTAACGTAAGCCTAGGAACTGTAGCCATGCAGTTGGATTCTCCAGAAGGTAATGTATGGTAACTGCTTTTGCAAGTATGTTTGAGAACATGTCACCCAGACACCTTGGAGATTAAGGATAATCCTGAAAGTCACTGACCTCCATTTGTTAACAGTTGCATGCCAGCTAAGCCTTTTCATTTTCAAAATCCTCTTCAAGCTGATGTAGTACCTACTTTTCAGGAGTGGCTCTGTGCAACATTTATTGGCCTCCTGAAATTCATTTAGCTCCCTTTGAAGATACCTTAAAACTTATGAGCCTAAATGTAGCCATTATAAGACCATTAGTTATGCTTCTTGTGAGCTGCCTGTTTTTCTTTATGGTTCTTAGTTGTTCTTTTGCAGACCTGTCAGCTTAAGTCATGCTGGGATCAAGAAAAATGGGCCTTGGAGGTTCGTGTTCCTGGAGTTGTATCCATGCCAGTGGATGCCCACACACTCCAGAAGAGAATTTGACATTGCTCCTGCCGTTGTTGCTGTTATAGCAGTGGCAGCCACTGCTGCTACTGTTTCTGGGATTACCATTTCATAATTGGTTACTACAGCTAGCACAGTGGAGACCCTGGCAACAAAAGTAGCTACCACAGTTAATTAATCTTTCATTCTATTGGGCATGATAAATTTAATTTAATAGTTATATACATTTCGATTGGCTTTGAAAATTATAAATTTATAAACCCAAGTTCCATTTGCTTTTGGGATACCATCTTACAAAGACTCCAATTTGCAGTAAGGCTCGTTAAGGAAGGAAATGGCTCAGTTGCCTTTAGCCTACTGGCTATGGGTGGGTTAGGACTTCTGTTAGTCTTTTCTGCAAGCCCAGTGCCACTTTGAGATCTTTGGCAGCAGTTAACTCTGCAGCTCACACACGATTAAGCCTGTATGATAATGAGTATTCAGAGACAGGTAATGCCTGGGGGGCAGTCACCAACCTAAGACAGAGCACCTGTATGGCCTGGGCAGGCATCTCCATGATGGGTAAGGTGACCTGCTGATGTCCCACGCAACCCAAGTCAGAAGCTCATTTATTAGTAAAAGGGGGACCTGTAGGTCCCTGGCCCCCGTTTTGGGTAACTGTTACCTTGCTTGCTGACCTTGACCTTGATATCCTCCCTATGCTAATTCCCTCCCCGGTTTCACCCTCTTGAATGCTTAAGGAAAGTTCCTTGTCTGTGTATCCTGCATAATGGGCATTAACAGCTTAGATGTAAGATTGTAAAACACTGATAGTGAACTTCTGCCCTCCGGGGTTCTCCCATTGTGCTGTAAGCCTGTATTTAAGACCTCCTCCCTCCTTCAATAAATGGCATTCGGCATTAAAAACAAACAAACAAACAAACAAACAAAAAACCAGAAACACAAACACACACCAAAAATAAAAACAATAAACGCAAAAAAAAAAAAAAAAGACAAATGAACAAGAAACATTTCTCTGGGCTAGTGAGACGGCTCAGCAGTCAAGAACACCTGCTACCTGCTGCTCTTCCAAAGGACCAGTGTTCAATTCCCAGCACCCACATGGTGGCTGATAAACACCTGTAACTCCAGTTCTAGGGGATCTGACACCCTCCTCTGGCCTTCTTGGGCACCAAGCATGCACATGTTGCACAGATATATATGTGGAAAAACATCTATACACATAAATTTTTTTTTTTTTTGGTTTTTCGTGACAGGGTTTCTCTGTGTAGCTTTGTGCCTTTCCTGGAACTCGCTTTGGAGATCAGGCTGGCCTTGAACTCACAGAGATCTGCCTGCCTCTGCCTCCCGAGTGCTGGGATTAAAGGAGTGCATCACCACCGCCCAGCCACATAAAATGTTTTAAAAATAAAATAAGATAAATAAATGCTATTCTTAAGGCTAGTGAGATGGCTAAGTAGGTATAAAAAGACCAATGACCTGAATTTGACCCAGAACACACCCAGTGGAAGGAGAGAACAAACTTCCACAAGTTGTCCTCTGACCCCCATGCATGCACTGTGGTACTCACATGTGGATGCACACATGTGGGTGTGTACACACATGCACATAAACACACTCACACAAAGTAAAAAAGTATAAAAAGAACTTAACGCCATCCCCATAACCAGAAAGCTCCTGCAAGAACTCAGAAAGCACCTGCTATTTTCTCTGTCATGAGGCAGTCTGGATTTCTCAAAATCAGTGCTGATCCCTTTTCCTCAAACCCTTGTCTTTGCAATTAAAACCTCTGCTTTGAGTTTGCACTCAGTTTTGTTTCTATAACTGTTGGGATAATTATAATCATCACCTCATCCTGAATCATCAGCTGGTCAAGTGTGTCAGTAAAGTACCCTGAAGGGACTGGTTGCTACAGGCCACAGGAAAATATTACAAGTACTCAGCCACTACCTGAAGGAATCAAGGAATTCTTTCAGAGGAAGCCAAATTCCAAGGAGCTTTTGGTGTTATTTAGCTTGTTATATTTCAGCTGTCTTCTGTATGAAAATCATGTGTGCCTTCATAGTTTTCCCAGTTGATTTTTCCCTAAGAAGGGCTAACAGTGTGAATTGATCACTCTCTGGACATATACATTCAAGGTATTTGGAGAACTGCCTCAGGAAAGGCTTCCTTCCCCCCAGCCCATCCGTTTCTCCCCTTTCACCACTGGAATCAGATATCTCCCTTAGCCACTTTCAAGGACTAACAGTAATAACAGTCCACATGTTAGTCTCCTGATTTAAGATAAATTCCACAAGGAGATACCGCCTAGGTCAGGTGGATGTTAAGTAATAGCTTTACACAATTTAGCTCGGACCTTCCTTTCTTACAGCCTTACTAACTTTATAGACCTCTAACTTCTTACCTAACCACTTCTCAGAATGTAGACTGAGCACATAGATCCCCTTTTTCATATACTAACCAGTCATTAGCACTCAGTTGACTTCCTCTTTTACCATTCCCATTTTGGATTGTAAAAGAAAGCTTGGTGGTCACTGCCTGAGGAAAATTACCTGTCTTTATGACCCCATAGAATTCAAGCCTGGTGACCTTGCTCAACCAGGGGATTGCTATTGCTTGGGTTTATAACCGGACTCCTGAGAGACTTAGAAGGAACGTAACTAGATGAAAGAGAAGGAGATGGGAGAGGAGCTGATATGGGAAAGAACTAGATGGATGAGAACCTAGAAGGGGCAGAACTAAGATGAAGGAATTAAGATAGAACCTGGAGGGGACAGCAGATAAATGTAGAGAGAAATCAGGCAAGAAAGGAGCTAAAATGAGAGCAGATTATAAACTTGTAGAGAGAGAACTGACAGAATAATAAAGTGTGTGGACCAAGGAGTTTTGTGTACATAGATTCATTTCCTTTCCTCAAAGATTAATCATCAGCTGGTTGTAGATTCTTCCCGGACCCTGGGAGGGGACTATCGAGAGGCTAGACCTCCATAGTGCTTGTGATAGTTAAAACGTTGCTGGTTCGTGGCGCTGGTTACTGGCAGAAAAGTCATGGGCCATGGCAAGACCTAATGTTAGTTTTTAGAGCTTTATTAGGAGGGAAAGGGGGGAGAGAGCCAGGCCTGGGGGGAGGGAGCAGAGCGGGAACAGAGAGAGAGCAGAGAGAAAACAGAGAGAGAGAGAGAGAGAGAGAGAGAGAGAGAGAGAGAGAGAGAGAGAGAGAAAGAGGTGGGGGTCTGCTTCTGGCTTTTTTAAGGCAGGTATATAGTCACCCGCTGATGACATAAGACACCAGACCTGGAGGAGTGAGGGCAGGATCCTAACACGGATAACTGGTATTGTCCCAAGACATCCCAAGACCAAGTTCTCAGCACAAAGGAGACTTATTTGCCTCAGAGAGACAGAGGGCAGGGAATAAGAGACAAAGACAGGAGACAGAGGTCCAGGGAGAAGGGGAAGGGAACAAGGGGGAGGAGGCAGGGTGTAGCGATAACGCCCGTGCAGGGGTATTTGTCCCAGAGGGACAAGAGACTTGTTTCTGGATAGAGAGGAGACAGATATGGCCCATAGGTAAATGGCAGTTTATAAAGGGAAAAGGAGAAACCCCGTTGGGATGAGCTGTTTAATTTTAACTGGGCTTGTTGATTAGGGTGGCCAAAGGGGGCTTTTTGATTGCTGGACTTCAATACTTTGATAGCTGGACCTTGGTATTCAGCCTCAGCAGGAGGAAGTGGCCAAGTAAAGGAATGGACCTTGGAGGCTAGCTTTAGGAACGTCATCTAACAGCAAGCCCTGCTACAGCCATGTTTATCATGCTTGGGCTGACTAGAGTCCCGTCACACCCCAAACGAAGCAGAGATCACCACCAAAGTGGAAGCTAATCAATCAGCAGTAGGAGCAAATAAAACTTTAGAACTATTGTAAAGACCCTTGTAAGTGAAATAAAATATTATATTCCATAAAACAAGTGTATGAAACTGTAAAAGAGCACGTAAGAGTTAATGATGTGGACTGGGGAGATGACTCAGCCAGCAGAGTGTGTTCCTGACCTGCAGATAGACCTGGAGTCGATCCCCAGCACCCATGTAAAATGCCAGGCACAGAGATGAATCTGCAATCCCAGAGTTGAGGAAGTGGAGATGGAACGATCCCTGATGTTCACTGGCCAGCCAGTCTAGACGAACTGGAGAGCTGGAGGTCAGTGAGAGACTGAGAGACTGTTTCAAAGGAGGCGAACTTCCTAAGGACAACACTCATGTTTATACACTCACACGCATGTGCATGTACACACACACACACACACACACACACACACACGCACACACATAAATGTTACCTCATAGAATGACTTAAAAATTTCAAAAATTCAGTAGAAGATGTCTTAGTTACTTTTCTATTGCTGTGAAAAGACACCATGACCAAGGCAGCCTATGAAAGAAAGTACCTAATTGGGGGCTGGCTTACAGTTTCAGAGGGCAAGTCTATAGCCATCATGGTGGGGAGCATGGTGGCAGGCAGGCATGGTGATGGAGCATCAGCTGTTAACTTACATCTTATCCACAAGTTGGAGGGAGAGAGAGAGAAAGTGAGAGAGAGAGAGAGAGACACAGAGACAGAGACAGAGACTGGGCCTGGCATGGGCTTTTGAAACCTCAAAGCAGTCAGACATGGTGGCACACACCTTTAATCCCAGCCTGCAGGAGGCAGAGGCGGGTGGATCTCTGTGAGTTTGAGGCCAGCCTGGTCTACATAATGAGTTCCAGGACAGCCAGAGCTATATAATAGTATCTCACAAAAGAAAACAAGAGAAAAAAAAAAAAAAAAAGGAATCTCAAAGCCTACTCGCAGTGACGCACCTCCTTCAGCAAGGCCATACCTCCTAATCTTCCCAAACAATTCCATCAGCTAGGGACCAAGTACTTAAATATGTGAGCCTGTGGGGGCCATTCTCATTCAAACCACAAAAGAGCTGGGGAAAAAAAATTGGAAATTTGGAAGACAAGAAAATGAAGATAAATTTAGGAATAATCAAATTAATTAGGAAGTCCAGAGAGGAGAAATTAGGAGAAGAAATTATCAAAAAAATAACAAAAGAAAAACTCCAGGGGTGGGCTGGAGAAATGGCTCAGAGGTTAAGAACACCAACTGTTCTTCCAGAGGTCCTGAGTTCAATTCCCAGCACCCACATGGTGGCTCACAACCATTTGTAATGAGATCTGGCACCCTCTTCTGTATACATAATAAATAAAAATAAATCTTAAAAACAACAACAACAAAAAGCTCCAGGGGCTGGAAACGTAGTTGGTAGAATGCTTGTCTAGCATGCGTAGTGTTGTGGGTTTGATCTTCAGCATGGAATAAACGGGGTGTGACAGTGGTGCATAATTATAACGTACCAGCCACGGGGAGGTAGATACAAGAGGGTTAAAAATGCAAGATCATCCTCAGCTACACACTGAGCTCCAAACCAGCTTGTATTACATCAGACCCTGCCTCAAAAATAAAAGGAAATTAAAAAAAAAAAAAAAGAATGAAGACAAAAAACTTCAGAACTTAAGATTTTTAGCATCAAAGAGTTCACTGAAGTGCATGATGATTCAAAAAGAAATCCACAGACAGGTATATTATTTTGAAGTTCCAGCATATCAGATATAAAGAGAAATTACTATAAAAAGTTCTAGAAAGGAAAATAGGTCACATACAAAACATCAAGAAACAGAATGGATTTCGTTTTCTCTGCTGATAACCTAGGACATAAAGGAATGATGTAGGTCTTGTGGGCCACAAGAATATATTATAGAGATTCAGCTGTGAATTAAAGCTATACTTTGACAGGCCGAAGGTCTGTCAAAAGGCAAGCCATTTATTACGAATATTTGGTGTTATACAGTTTTCAATATTTCAGCTATCTTCTATGAAATTCTTGTGTGCCCAAATACTTCCAAACTATTTTGGCAAACAGCTAAGCTTCTCAGACACTGTTCCACTAGGTACTAACTCCCCCCCACTCTCCCCCAGCCTAGGAGACTAACAGCCTACTAGATGTATAGTTTTGTTTATTGTGCAAATCAAGTTCAGATCTTCCTCCCCCGCCCTGTCGGGAAACTGGTAGCAGAGAAAAACAGTGGCAGTTTTATTTTTAGTGACTTATAGATTTCTTTACCCTATCACCTGTAAGTGTATAGTTGGAGCACATTCATGATAGACTCGTAATGTTTTCACCTAACCACAGTGAGGATATATTCCTAGCACGTAAATTCCTCCTATCTAACTCCACCTTCATTCTCTTCCCCTTTTTGGGTTGCAAATGAAGTTGTCAGGAAGTTTCTGGTGGGAACCTTGCAATTTTTTAAATATTTTATTTTATTTTATTTTATTTTATTTTATTTGGTTTTTCCAGACAGGTTTTCTCTGTATAACTTTGTGCCTTTCCTGGAACTCACTCTGTAAACCAGGCTGGCCTCGAACTCACAGAGCTCACAGAGATCCACCTGGCTCTGCCTCTTGAGTGCTGGGTTTAAAGGCATGCACCACCACTGCCTGGCTGAACCTTGCAATTCTTATGTTGTATTGTAAGCATGAAGGTGTTGCTGGCTTGGGATAGATATAGAGTCCCGATAGAGGCGAGGAGAATTTTTGAACAGAATGATGGTGGTGGACGAATAAACGAGTCGGACGAAAGAGCTCCGTGTATCTAGATTCATTCCTGAGGCGCTGGTAGCTCACTTCTGGGCAGCCTGGGATAGTATAATATTAAGGCTGGTCCTATAATATTATACAAAATGTAGGCAATGTTCTTAAGAAGAATTATGCTAACCCAGAATTCTATACCCAATTAACAACTGGTCAAGTATGAGAATAGAATCAGAATAATGAGACGAAGACTCTGAGATATCCTAACTTTAATCACAAAGGTTGGAGGAAGAAGAGCAGGAAAGGTGTCGAAAGTCTATAAACTAAGAACCTTGAGGCAGAGAACAAATCAACATTTTAGGAGTTAGAGAGATGTCTCAGTGGTTAAGAGCACTGCTACTCTTTCTGAGGTCCTGGTTTGGTTCCCAGCACCCACATGGTAGCTTATATCCGTCTTTAACTCTTGTTCCAGGGGAGCCGATGCCCTCTACTAACCTCTGTAGGCACTAGGCAGGCATGTGGGTCAGACACATGGAGACAAAAGTCATATACATAAAATAAGCTTTTCCCTTTTTCCTACTGGATACAGTGATCATAGCCTACATAGTAAGTTTGAAGCCAGTTTAGGCTACATGAGATCTTGTCTTAAAAACAAAAAGAAGGGGCTGGAGATAGCTCAGAAAATCTTGAAGTCTTAATCATGAAGACACAACTCCAGTCCTCAGAATCCATGTAAAACATGCATGGTAGCACACACTTGGAACCCCAGTCCTGGGAAGGCACTGATAGCTGATCCCTGGGATTCCCCAGCTAGCCAATCTAGCTTACTTAGCAAGTTCTAAACCAGTGAAAGATCCTGCCTCAAAATAATGATGAATGGCACCCGAGCAATGACATCTGAGGTTATCCTCTGACCTTTGACTTCACTCACTCACTCACTTACACACACACACACACACACACACACACACACACACACGCACACACACACACAAAAACTAAGGGGGGAAAAGAAATGAAAGAATATGACGAAATTATAACCTTCATAAATTGCTAGTGGGAATGTGGTGGCCACCAAGGAAAACAGTTTGCCAACAAATTAAACATAGAATGATCATATAAGCCACCAACAATTTCATCTCCAGCTATACATCCAAAAGAGATGAAAATTTATGTTCATACAAAAAGTTGTATATGGATGTTCACATGGGTATTACAGCCAAACACATACAACTCAAGTGTTAACTAACCAAAGGATAAATAAAATGTGGTGGCATAAGGCTGGCAAGGTTGCTCAGTGGCTTAAGCCACCCCAAGGCTGATGACCTGAGTTGGATCCCTGGAACCTAGATGATAGAAGCAGAGAACCAACTCCTTCAAGTTGTCCTTTGACCTGCATATGTGTGCTAAGGCATGTATGTACACCCAAATCATTCCAGGGTAAATAAATGTGCTTAAATAAACCACACATCTTTTTTATTTATGTCTATGTGCTTGTGTCTGTGTAAGTGTATGCCAAATGCCTGTGGGTGCCTGCAGAGGCCAGAAGAGGGTGTTTTATTCCCTGGAACTGGAGTTATAGAGGGTTGTGAGCCAGCCGACATGGAAGCTGGGAACTGAACTCTGGTCCTCTGGAAGAGCAACAAATGCTCTTAATTGCTGAACCATCTCTCTCCAGCTGCTGTAATAAAGTTTTTTTAATATTCATACAATAGAATAGAATACATGCTACAACATAGATAAACTTTGAAATTAGTGACCGGCAGCGGTAGTGAGTGGCACATGTCTTTAATCCCAGCACTCGGGAGGCAGAGGCAGGTGGATCTCTGTGAGTTTAAGGCCAGCCTGGTCTACAGAGCGAGATCCAGGACAGCCAGGGCTGTTACACAGAGAAACCTTGTCTCAACTCCCCCTCCCCCCAAAAAATATATGATGAGTGGAAGAAATGAAACATGAAAGTCCACATATTCTATGATTTCATTTATATGAAATGTCTAGAATGGGAAAATTCACAGAGATAAAGGTAGATTTATAGTTCCCAGGGCTATGTGAAGGAATGGATAGTGAGTAAATGTGAAGCTTTATTTTGGGGGTGATGAGAACATTCTGAAATGCTATAGTAGAGCTGATTACATCTCGTGAGTATACAAAGAGCCATTGAACTGTAACTTTAAAGATGGTGAAATTTACCCAGGCATGGTGGTGCACACCTTTAATCCCAACACTCAGAGGCAGAGGCTGGAGGATCTCTTGTGAGGTCCAGGTCAGCCTGGTCTACAGAGTGAGTTCCAGGACAGCCAGGGCTACATAGTGAGCTACAAACAAAACCAAAAATAAAAAGATGGTAAATTTTACAGTACAAGAATTTTATCTCAGGCCAGGCGGTGGTGGCGCACGCCTTTAATCCCAACACTCAGGAGGCAGAGCTAGGCAGATCTCTGTGAGTTCGAGGCCAGCCTGATCTACAAAGCGAGTTCCAGGAAAGGCGCAAAACTACACAGAGAAACCTTGTCTCAAAAAACCAAAAAAAGGAGAAAAAAAAAAAAAAGAATTTTATCTCAGGGCTAGAGAGATGGCAAAAGCTTGCCATCAGATCTGATGACTTCAACTGGATTTCTGAAACCTACATGATAGAAGGATAGATGTGACTTCCCCAAGGTGTCCTCGGACCTCGTCACTTGAGCATGGCACATGCACACTCACATAAATAAGAAAAATTATAAATAAATCAGTGTAAATTGTTAAAGAAATTATATATGATTTAAGAATTTAGAAGCCTGGCAGTGGTGGCTTAATCCCAGCACTCAGGAGGCAGAGGCAGGCGGATCTCTGTGAGTTTGAGGCCAGCCTGGGCTACAGAGCGAGTTCCAGGACAGGCTCCAAAGCCACACAGAGAAACTTGGTCTCAGAAAAAAGAAAAAAAAGTAGAAAAGAGCAAGGTTGCCGTGGACTAGGAAACAGGTGGTTCAACATTCCGTTTCCGTGGCTCTTGGAGAGCTGGTTTAGTTAGGCACATTGCTTGTCTGAGTTTGGTTTCCTGTTGCTGTGATAAACATTGTGACCAGGAGCTACTTGGGGGCCAGGGCTTATTTGGCTCCTACATCCTGGTCACAGTTGATCACTGAGGAAGTCAGGGTAGGAGCAGAGGCAGGAACCACAGAGGAAAGTTGCTTACTGGCTTGGTCTCTGTGACTTTCTCATTGGCTTTCTTTTTTTTTTTTTTTTGGTTTTTCAAGACAGAGTTTCTGTGTGTAGCTTTGCGCCTTTCCTGGAACTCACTCTGTAGCCCAGGCTGGCCTCGAACTCACAGAGATCCTCCTGGCTCTGCCTCCCGAGTGCTGGGATT
>CABHPP010123213.1:0-18402 GCA_902168425.1 Peromyscus attwateri
GAAACCCTTAAACCTGCATTCTCTTGTGTCTGGTATTTTGTGTAATTTAAAAGCCCATTGGTATTATTATTATTATTATTATTATTATTATTACTAAAGAAAGTGTTTCATTGAGCTTACTTACCGTTCCAGAGGATAGAGTCCATGGTGGCAAGCCACAAAACAAAACAAGAGCAAAACCAGGTTAATTGTGAAGATGAATCTCAAGAATTTGCTAATAACAGGGGCTGGGAAGATGGCTTAGTGTATAAGTGTGCTTTCTCTTCAAACCTGAGGACTAGAGTCTAGATCTCCAACCCCACATAAGAATACTGAGCATGGCTGCATATGCCTATAACCCCAGCACTGGGGGTGGAGAGAGGTAGACTCCCTCGAGCTCATGGGCCAGCTTGTCTAGGTAAGATGTTAGACTTCTTTTCAATGAGAAACCCTGTCTCAGGGCACTGAGGAGGAAACTGAGAGAGGAAGACACCTGATGTGCTTCTCTGGCTTCCACATACATGCACATGAATGCATACACTCACACAGTGGATGCAATGCACACACACACACACACACACACACATAGAGGGGGGAGAAAGAGAGAGAAATTGCTAATGATTATTTTATAATTAAAGATTCTGCTAAAATAGTAATATTGTTATAGTTCCCTATGCAGCAGTTACCACAGTGTGTTAAAATGATTGGTTTGCTTTTCTTTACCATCCACTGTGTTTTAAAACGCTTTTTTGGTAATGTTTCTGCCAACTGAAATTATGACTGATACACAGAAAACTGTTTAGTAAATATTTGGTGAATAAGTGAAAGATGGAAAATTGGGACACACATGATAATAATGTTGCCCACAATTACAGAGTCAATATGAGATATATGAGCTTCTTTCATGCACATCCTCTCTACTCACAACCTGTTCTTGACCAGCTCTTATCTATTCATTCACTTCAGATAATCAAGGGTTTCAGGGAAGCCTACTTTTAGGCTGATCCCTCTAGTCAGGGACTGCATCCCTCTAAACAGTTACACAAAATGAATTCTCTCTCTCTCTCTCTCTCTCTCTCTCTCTCTCTCTCTCTCTCTCTGTTTATTTTTTTGTCAGATACTTGGTCATAATAGTGAGTAAAGTTACTAATTTAATATCCCATATCCTTCTTCTCCCATTTATATTGGATATATCTTCCAAAATAATTATCAAGCTACCCTGAGGCCATAAACTCCCTTCACTTGAATTACTCTTAACCTACAACAGTTTTTATGAAGTTTTTAAATGCCCTCTTTTTATAACAGTTCTTTACACTACTGTTATGGTCAGAACATATGGGGCCTTCCAAATGCATATGTGTTGGAATTTAATCCCCCACTTGGTGGCAAAAGATGTGACTGTTAGGTTGGGCTGTAGGAAAGGCTGAGGGAGACTCGCCATCCTCTAAGTGACACATAGAATACAACATCTACGAGGCATGGGCCTCAATCCTCTGGCGGTCCTCAGCTCCCAGAACTGTGAGCAGTAAATTCGAGCATCTATGAATGACCCAGTCTAAGACATTTTGCTACTGGAATCCAAACAAGATACCAACCAGTATTTCTGTTGTCTTCCAATGTATTCATATTTATCTTCATCCCCAGGCACCCACTTGCCTTCATTTCCCCATCAATGAAATTGCAGAAACACATGCCACCATGCCTGCCATTTCAATGTCAGTTCTAGGGGTCAAACTAAAGTCTCCCTGTTTTCAAAGCAAGAACTTATCCAACTGAGCCCTTTTAAATCACCATGTTATGAAAAAATATACGCAGCAGATTTAGCATGTTAAAAGAAAGCTAATATGCCAGCACATCCTCTTTTATGAACCTGGAAAAGTGTCTGGTTGAGGATAGGAATGATGAAGAACATCTTTCATGTTCAGACCAGAAGTAGTTACAAAATATCTCTGTAAGTAATATGGGATATCATGTAGCCAGCCACTTGATTAGTTAAAGATGAATATAAATTTCATAAAGTCATTGAGAATTTCATGATTCAGTTACCATGATGAATGTGGAGGAAATTCTCACTTGTATTCTTTCTGCATTTTTATTTATTTTTAAAAGATTATCTATTATTTATTGGTTGACAACTTCATATATGGATACAATGTATCTTGATTATACCTACCCACTCACTTCCAAGTCCTCCTCCTCCAATTTCCTCTGGACACTCCCCGACTACTTGTCTACTCCTTATTGTGGGAGGGGGTAATTTACCCAGTCTAGTTAATTTTGCCTCTATATGATGGGAACGGGACCATCCATTGGTGCTTGCTTGACCTACCAGGAACCACACCCCTAAAAAAAAAAAAAACCAAACCAAACCAAACCAAAAAAACCAGACTCTCCCTTCTTTAGCAGTTATCAACAGTCAGGACTCCCCAGCTAGGAGTCTGAGCTCAAGAGCCTTTCCCTACTCCATGCTGGCTTGCTCGTGTTTAGGTCTCAGCAATACTGTCTGGAACTAAACTTTGAGTACATGACCTGTAGACCTTTGGGGCAAGCACTTCATATCCAAACTACAATATGTTCCCTTTCCTCCCCTTCCTGGTTTTCGTTTAATTAATATTAATTACTGGCATAACGTAAAATAAACTACTCTATCCTCAAGTACAGAGATTCTTATCATATTAAATTCCTTAGGTTAAATCCACCACATATTTTCCTTTAGTTTGTAAATGTTTGAAGTTAGAAATGTAGGGTCATAACATGCAAACTTTCTGTGGAAACTATATGCATTTACTTTTATCACTGGGCTGTTGCTCATTGAGGTTCTTGGCCCACTCAGGAAAGAATTTAGCAGCAAATGTAGGAGAGACCACAAGAATTCATATATATTCTGAATATACATAGAAAATACACTGGAGCATAGTTCTTAGATTTTCCATTTTTATAAGAGGCTTACATGTATTTTTAAGGTCAGTGGTATATTCGTAAAGCAAGTAATCATTTTTCCTCTTCAAATCATGGCAAATCATATTTTGGTTTTAAGGTATTTCTTCTATGACTCCAAAAAGCCCACAAAGGGTAGGAGGGGTCCAAACTATGATGCTAATGGAATAATTAAGCTGTAGTCTTTTGTAGATGTAGACCTTTCACAGTGTAAATGTATCATGGTTATGAATATTCTCCTGGCAGCTAAGTCACTGATATAACAGGCAGAACTAAACAGCAACGTCAAGATTCTTAGCCACGAATGGGGTATTTTAACCACCAGGAGATGTTGCTACCACACCGCACTTTTCTTTGTTATCCCGTGTTTAACTCTATGCCTTACCAAGTTCTCACTTACTATTTTAATTCTGCTACAACATGTTTTGTGCTCCATAATTGTGGTCTGTCTTGGTGAATGTTCCATATGAACTGAACAGAATGTATATTTGGCTTTTGTTGGGCAAAGTAGTCTATAAATGTCAATTGGTTGCAGTGGTGGGTTATTTATTTCTACTACATTCTCATGAATTTTCTGCTTGTTTTATTTGTCAGTTGCTGATGGATGAACTTGGATTTACAAATAAAATAGTAGATTCATATGTCTCTTCTTGTAGTTCTCATCCTTAGCTTTATTCGTTCTGATGCTACCTCAATAAATGCTACACACTAAGCACTGTTATGTGTTCCTGGAAGACTGATCTTTTATCATCCTGTATTGTTCCTCTTTATCCTTCATAATTTTCCTCACTCTGAACTCTGAATTTTCCTGGGATTCATAGAACTATTCTAGCTTTCTTTTGATTAGTGTTCAGAATGTTATCTCTCTCTCTCTGACTTTGCAAGGATTTTGTTTACAAATGCAATGGACCACGCATCTTGAAGAATCTCCTTCACTAGAAGAAAGAAATGACAAAAAATGCATCATAAAAATTGAAGGGCATTCTTTAAGTATATAGCTCAGGGATCAAAGAGATAATGGGGGTAAGTGAAAACAGATGTATCAACTATCACAAGAGTGTTTAGTAATAAGCTTAGGTCTTATTTGCTAGACTAATATAAAAGACACAAGAGTGAATTGGACACACAGCTTACAGTCTTCTGGTTCATGGCATTTTTGTAGACGAATTTCTAAACAGTCTTATTAAATAAGAAACAGACCCAAATACAGGGGTGAAAGTTGTAGAGATCAGAGCAATAGCTGCCAACTAACTTTAGCTCACCACATCTCCGTAGCTTCCCAAGAGAGAACCTCTTCCTGTCTAACCTGCGCCTTTATTGCCTTGCTGTTCTGCCTTCTCATTGGCTCTAAGCCGAGCCACCTCACTTCCTCATCACTGCCTGTCTATACAGACCTCCAGGTCTCTATGGTTGGTACTGGGATTAAAGGCATGAGTCACCATGCTTGGCTGTGTCCTTGAACACACAGAGACTCTGCCGGCCATGTGATTGGATTAAGGGTGTGGGCTACTCCTGCCTCACTTCTGTTTATGGCTGACTATGACCTCTGATCTCCAGGCAAACTTTATTTATTAATACACAAATAAAATATCAAATTTCAGCACAAATAAAATATCACCACACATTATTGTTCCTAATTTGTCACCTTTTCTTTACAGTCACACATTTTTTTAAAGATTTATTTGTTTATTATGTATACAGTGTTCTGTTTGCATGTATCCCTGCAGGCCAGAAGAGGGAGCCAGATCTCATTACAGATGGTTGAGAACCACCATGTGGGTGCTGGGAATTGAATTCAGGACCTCTGGAAGAGCAGCCAGTGCTCTTAACCTCTGAGCCATCTCTCCAGCCCACAGTCACACATTTTTGACTTGGGGTTTGTAGAGGTGGAACATACTTTCATGTTCTCTTGAGTATATGACTTCTGTCAATAGAATCTGGACCAGAATGAAGGCATGTCCTTTTCCTGTCAAATGCATTATGCATTTCTTTTTACCCTTTTTGTATTTATCGACCGAGAAGAGAGTATGTTACCAGGAAATCTGATGTTCTGAGCAGAACATAATACATGGGTTTGACATAAGTCAACTCCACATTTAGGAGTGAAGACTAGTTGAGTTTGGAAGAATCTTTCAAGTATTCCTACAAACATGTAAATTTAACAAGAAGCCAGCCAAATATTTAGCTCATGAAACCCCATTCCTGCTGAGGAGTATTGGCAATTGATGTTTGCTAGGGGATGGAGAATCAGTTTTCTTCAGTGATGTGTGTGGTGATATTTGGTTTCTGATCTAACAAATAAAGCGTGCCTAAAGATCAGAGTGCAGAGCTCAGCTGCTAGTTAGTCATAGAGGCCAGGCAGTGGTGATACACACCTTTAATCCCAGCCCTGGGGAGGCAGAGGCAGACAGATCTCTGCGAGTTCAAGGCCACCCTGGGCTACAAGAGATCAAAGCAGTCTAAAAGAGAAACAGAGCCAGGTGGTGATGGCTCACACCTTTTATCCCAGTACTTAGGAGTCACACACCTTTAATCCCTGCACTAGGAAGGTAGAGACAGAAAGTGATTTGGCTGGGTGGAGAGAGGAATAAATGTCGGGAGGAAACAGGAGCTTATTGCATTCAGTCTGAGAATTCCTAGAGCTAAGAAGTCTTTCTAGTGGCTGACTCTTCTGCTTCCCTGATCTTTCAGCTTTCACCCTGATATCTGACTCCGGATTTTTATTATTAAGGCCAATTAGAATTCATGCTACAGATGAGGGCTTTGATAGGCTGCCCATGCTCCAGTGAAAGGTACTATACCCATGTACATACTAGCATCACTAAATGGATTCTGTGAAATTATAAAAGTGTAAATGAATTGTGGGGAGAGAGTGATGGTAGGGGTATGGGAGCAGTTGAAGGAAAGAAAATGGGGGTGGATTTGATTAAAACACATTATATACATGTATAAAATTCTCAAATGATAAATAAAAAAGAGGTGTTATTTGAATGCACCAAGTTTGGAATAAACTATTTGATCTATCGTCACTGTAATAATTTATTAAAAACACTCTCAGTGGGCTAGACTCTCAGATTTTTCCATTAGGTGGAAAAAATGATACAATTCTACATTTAAATAAAGTATCACTTTTATCAGACTTGGAATAGATGGGAACTTTCTATCATGAGGGGTATCTGCAAAATCAATAGTCAGAAAAGAAAAAAAATAACCCTACATGATATAAGATACTTAAGGGATAAAATATAAGATACTTAAGGGAAAGCATCACTTACAAGGCCAAGATAGCAAAGGGATAGGTACTTACCGTAGTCCAATCAACACTGAATTAAAGTGAATGAGCATGGAGGTAAATGTCTCCAAAACCAGGCAAGCTGGATTCGCTAGAAGAGCTTAAGAGTAAGAGAAACATGGGGATCATGGTTGTAGTTAGGGATTTAGAGTAGAATTGACAGGGAAGAAAGGTGTAAAGCACAAAATCTAGGAGAAAGCTACTTTCCCATTTAGAAGGAAGTCTAGTCACCTCAGCCACTGAGTATTTCCCCATTTACTTGGTTCTCCAGTGACATAAAACCTCAGCCATTTTTATATCCCCAGTGGAGCCATTACCCCTTCAAGCCTGCAGTTTCTCTATGGTTTATTGTATATAATAGTCAGAGGAGTGCTGGGTGCACAGATCAGTGGTAGAATGATTGTTTAGCATGAACAAAGCTCAGGATTTGATGCCCAGCACCTCTAAGAAAAAGGTAAGAAAATTAATTCTACTCCTTGACTATTGGAACCATATATTCTGAATATAGGGTACAAGATAAGAGTAACTTCAATAAACCAGCCATTCATTCTCATAGTCTGGAAACATCTGACTAATAGGATACACTGACCAGTTAATTTCTTCGGTATGAGCCCATTGTGGTGGTTCTTTGACTCTGAGATAATTTGATGCAGTGCTTTGCAAAACATCATAATGATTGACAAGGCATTTTGTGAGAAGACAGATGGCTTTGGCAGAGGCATTATGCACAAGGAATGGAAATTCATCCCTAGATATTTGTCTGCTTCTGCAAGGATGAATTTCCACACCTTCATGATAAAAGGGGCCCAGTGTAATTCACATGCTACCAGATGGCTGCTAGCTCCTTCTAGGGGTGAATGACACATTGAACTCAGTGCACATCTCTATTGCTGTTGTATTCTGAACTCAACTATAGTGGGAACCAGGTCACTTTTAGTTAGGATACGTTAGTGTTGTAAGTATAGCCTCTGTCCTTCCAGCAAGATCATTTTTTCCACAGACTTTTTTAAGTAAGCTTCCAGTCTAGTGTATGTGGAGAAGGATGCTGAGTGACATTTACTGAAAGTAGCATTTTGTTAAAGTAGTTATTGAGTCCATTCTTTACAGTGAATGCCCTTTGGTGAATATTTATTTAATCCACTCATGGGCATCTCCTGTTCCACTCCGAATGTTCTATTCAATAACATTTCTCCAGATTGTGCTGTAACTAATATTCTAATCCTTTCTTTTTCAAGTCCTTTAACATCTTGATCTATGCACAGAATGAACAACCCCTCTCCCCCAACCCTCCTGTTTTCAAAGTCAGAAGCACATGATTTGGAATGCTACAGAAAGAACTGTTACTTCTTGTCCCATTTCTAAAGCTAAGACAGCACATTTTGTTTGTGAAAAAGATCACACCTCCCTGAGGAAAGACTCTTCAGTACTGCAACAATATAATGCATATATTCCACCAAACCTCACTGCTTAGGGACATGGTGCCATTAAATAGGAGGAGTGTAAAGATGGCTATTTCCTAGGCTTGCTAAATGTAGTCTCTGAGGACCCCAAATGTTATCTCAGGCCATCACTGAGAGTGAAGATCAGTAGTGGTAAAGAAACAAACACAGAGGCCACTCTTGTTTGACTCAGGGTGCTTCCAACTGCTTCCACAGTTCCTTTCTGTATATACTCCCGGTCTCTTGACATCAATTGGAATAGATATTCTTGGCAATTGGCATGATTCAAACACCGGTTGACTGATTGTTATAATCGAGGCCATCATCATAGGAAAGGCTGAGTTGAAGGTCTCCTACCAGAATAAAACCAAGTAGCTGGGTGCATTCTTAGAGATGAGGAGTTGGAGGTTTATTTCTCAAAAACAGTTGCTTTTTAAAAAATGCCACCTATTTCTCAAGGGTTCTGAAAATCGCTTGTTTGTGTGAAAGAGACAGATGTTCTAGTGTATGCAGGTGTGGACTTCATGCCTTTCCCAGGACTTTAGTTTTGTTTTGCTATTTCCCACTATTCTTTTAAGAAACATCTTAATACAAAGATGAAAATGTGACAACATGAAAACTAGATTCTGATGACTTCAGGGCATCTTCTGTGATAGCTATAACTCAACTGTGAAGCTCATGCTCGCCATTTCTGATGTTCTCCTTTTTCCTCCTCACATGCTAATGTCTGGGTAGATCTCATGTGTGTGTGTGCAAAAATTAGAAAGGAAAGAGAAAACCCATTTCTAAATAACGACCATCACCTGTAAGAAGTTTTTATTTGCTTGCTTGCTTTTGTTTCTGCAATCAAGTAATATTAGTAATATATTTTGTTCAAAACATGATCAAATATGTGTGTTAAGAAATATTTGAACTAGGGATCACCAGTTTTTTTCATTGAGGAAATGAAGCTTGACTCATTTTTCTACTTGATATTATGCTTGTCAGAATGTGTGGTATATATACATTGTTTTTCTGTGGTTACTGGGAGATTCAAAATGTTTTTTGATGGATTACAGAGCATCTCTACTGCAATGGTTTTGTGTGTGTGTGTGTGTGTGTGTGTGTGTGTGTGTGTGTGTGCACGCCTACACACACTCGGTAGTGCCAGAGATGGCATATGAAAAACCTGGCATGTTGCCAGTGGAATCTGTGCTGGAGGTACCCGAGAATGAGGACATTCTACTAAGCCTGCCTTCTGTGGGCCAGGGAGAAAACAACCCTTGTGTCCCGAGGGCAGACTTTATGGTGTACGCATGTCATGTTCTCACCCATCCAACTGTTACTGGTTCTTGTAATCTTCCTACTCTATTTGTTCTTTATGATTTTCTTTCTCTCTCCTGCGGTGGTTTCCATGAAATTAGAAATGATATTGAGATTGTGACAATGGCAGGAGTTAAAGCTGTTATGCAGGTCATGGGGAAAACCCAGAAGGCTGGTGGCAGAAGACTGTAGATGGAGTGACATACAGATGGGATAAAAGACAAGAGTTGTCCAGAACTAGTTAGAAGACAACTTGATGAATTACAGAGTGATGCAGAAGGACTTAAACTGAGAGGAAGCTGGCAGTCTGGTACCTTAAACCATTGCTTGTATTTCTGTGCTTTGTGAGAAACCACAAGTAGAACGCCTCTGGGGTGATTACCTCAGATGTTCTGATATTATTAACCCGCAAAAGAATATGCTGGTATGCTTTGGCTTTCTTCCTGTGAACTTCTATGTGCAATCAAGGGGCACAGGGTACACTTTGCTGATTTCCAAAAAGAACTTTTGAAACTATTGTGAAGAACTCAATCACCTGTTGAATTTTCTCATCCCCTATTTCCTTGTATTATTACAATAAAAGACTGGGGTTGAGTCAGATCAGGAGAAGGCGGACGCACATCTCCAGATCTGACAAGACTCATCAGCTTGCACCAACTTGTGTGTCTGAATCTTTTCTTGAGCCTGTCAGACATTCCTGCCCTTTGAGACCCTCGAAACTGCTGAGGTTTGTCCCCGGCATGGTAGCACATATGGAAATGCATGCACACAGAGACTAGAGGTGTTAATGCATCAGATGTTTTTCATCCAGAGACTTCCAGCTTGTTTTTTGAAACAGGGTCTCACACTGGCCTGGAACTATCTGATAAGGCCAGGCTGTCTGGCTGGTGAGCCTAGGGAATGTGTCTCTCCACTTCATCAGAGCTGGGGCTATAAGTGTGGACTATGGAACAAAACTCTTTGATGTGTGTTTTGGGATCCAACTCAGTTCCTCACGTTTGTGTAGCAAGCAGTTTACCGGCTTGAGCCTTCTCTCCAGCCCTGTGTCTGTTTTTGAGACTTATGTTGAAGAGCCCAAGCAACGGTAACAACAGCAGAGTTCAAAACTTGATTTAAAAATCTTTACTTCAATACATGTCATCTGAAGTATTCACATTCTTACCACCACAAAGCAAAAATACTGCACTCACATTTATTTTGTTCATCATATTCTCCACTGAGCTGAAAGAATGTAACAGAAATGGAACTTTATGCTAGCCTCCAGGAATATTGAAATGACAGTGATATTTACACCCTGAATAAGAACATATCTATCACTGGCAAAATGAATTAATATTCCTAAAACTCAAGGAAATCTCATTTGCACTGTTTCCCTACCTCTAGAATTCTTACTTTATTTTTATTGCTTTGAGAATTTTCTGCATATCATATTGTAAGCTAAGTAAAGACATGGTCTATATAAACTTGGTTTTTCATCACTTCAACAGTATTAAATGCAATGTCTAGTTATTGTAAGTTGTTATTAAGTATCTATTGAACAGATGTGTGAATTAAAACATAATGAATCATACTATAATCTTTGCTAAAACAATATAGTATTAAAGGACAAAATTTTACATTAGAGATAAAGCCCATAGTAAGACTAACCAAATGACCTGTCTTTAACCACAGTCAGTCAGTGGCAAGGAAATCAATGTTCAAGGCCTTTTTTTCCCCCATGTGTTTCTTTCAGCAATAACTAGCCATCCTTTGAAAAGCACTTGACGAACTCTTGTCATGTGCTGTTTTCTGGAGTCATATCTAAGTTAACAAAGCCCAACTGAACTGGTCAACTTTGCACATGTTTTCTTATCTTTTCAAGAATGTATCACATTTCTGAGGTCCTTTTAAAATGAAGGAATGTGTTACATAGAGAATTAAAGGACCTTTAGGAGAAAAGAATAAATAATGGCAATTGATCCAACTGTGAGTATTTTTAATGTCAAAATGGTGCTCCAATGGTCCACTCCTATGATGTAAATAATTATTTCAATGCTGAACTACAGCATAATCTATTTAGATGACATTTTACTTTCCAATCAATCCCTGAACAAGTAATACTTATAAAGTAAATAGCAGCTGAAGTGATCACAATGTGAATAGCAGATTTTTTTTTTTGTTCATTTTGATTACCATTTGACTGAAAAACACTGTGAGAAACCACTGACTGCCAGGTCAATTACTTAGCTTCAAGAGGTTAACTTGGGAATACAGGGTTAACTTGGGAATACAGGGCTGGAGTCAGTCAGTGAAAGGGCTAGGCCTGTAGTTATCTGAGCCTGGAATGTAACTGTTTTACTCATATACTTTGACTTTTCCAAATGCAAATGGCATGTAAATCACAATGTAATTGCTCTTGACTTGGTCCACAATGTGCCAAGAGCTCTTCAGTCTTCTATAAAGCCAAACCATCCACAGGAACTCAACCTGTGGTATTGGAAGCTATAGCTGCACACCAGGAACTGTTACATTCAGTGTGGCTCAAATAGCTGCCAGCATGTGACTAACTCAAGTTCTGTCTTCATCAAAGATATAGGCATATTTATTAAAATAATTATTTAACTGGAGATCATTATGTAAATGACTCAGAAGCAAAAGATTCATATATTTTCTCTCATATGTGGAATCTTTAAAAATATTTGTCATTTTTACACAAAATTCATTATTTTAGTATTTGTAGGTATCAGTGTTTTGCCTGCATGTATGTCTATATGTGTAGTGCCCTCAGAGGGCATTGGATCTCCTGGAACTGGTCTTACAGGTGATTGTGAGCTACCATGTGGGTGCTGAGAATGGAACCTGAGTCCTCTGGATCAGCACCCTCTTAACTGGTGAGCCGTTTCTTCAGCCCTTCGTTTACAATTAAAAAATTAAAATATAATTCCATAAATTTCCTCTCCCCTGTTCTCTTCCACCTCCTTCCATGCCCCTCCCACTTTCAAATTCATGGCCTCTTTTTCTTTTAGAAATTAGAGTGGAAACAGTGGTAGCAGGGAGAGGGATAGGTGAGAATAAATGAGAAGAATCAAGACACACTATATATGAAAATGCCACAGTGAAACCCATTACCTTGTACAATTAATGAACATAAATTTCCTTTTGTTGCCCTCTTACTATATTGAGCATGTTTTTTTTTTTTTGATTCATTTGGGAACACATTACTGTTCTATCGTGTTTATGATAATATAGAAGATGAACATAGCCATATTATATGACCATAACCATATGATGTATTATCATTAATGGTACTTATATACATATATAGTGTTTAATACTTAAAATCCAGGTATTTCTTCATGAAGATATAGGCTGGAAACAGAAAAGCCAGGTGGCACAGAGATTGTGTTTTACGTATATTACTAAATTCTAAGTGCCTCAAGTTATCAGATTTAACAAAAAAAAAAAAAGAGAGAGAGAAGGTACTTAGTTAATTTGGCATTTCTGATAAAGAACAGATATGTGCCAGTTTAAGTTGTTTTGGAAATACAGATTGGACATCTCTAATTTGAAAATCTCAATTCCACAATGTTTTGAGAGCTGACATGGATACTCCAAATGGAAAGTTCCAGAGCAGAGAATTCGATTGCATGTATGAATGTGGTGGTTTGAATGAGCTATCTCACATAAATTGGGTGCATTTGAATACTGATCCCCAGTAGGTAGCTATTTGGGGAGCAATAGGAGATTGGTCTTGCTGTAGGAAGTATGTCATGGGGGGTTGAGATCTGAGGTTTCAAAAGCCATGTTCCCTCTCCCTGCTTCCTGTCTGTGGTTCAGAAGTGAGCTCCAAGCTGCTGCTCTAGCCACCTACCACCTGCTACCTCTGCTCTGCTATCATGGACTCTGACCCTCTGGAACCATAAGCTCCAAACAAACTCTTCTGCAATTTGCCTTGGTTATAATGTTTTATCATGGCAATGGGAAAGTAATTAATACAATAAAATTATTAAATACATGAATAAAATAAAAGACATGCTTATTTTAAAGACTGTATAATCTACAACTTACATCCTTATTCACAGCCTTAGACTTTTCTACCATACTTAATCATGTTTAAGGTCCCTTTTCTCTCTCAAAGTATGCTTTTATTTTTAATTAAAAGGATTATCTTAGGAGGATGGGGCAATGGCAAGTCAGTTAATTGTCTTTATTTATTTCAGAATTGTATCTTTTAATGTGAACATTTTCATCATGGGCACTATTAATGCAACCATTTAAATTCTGAACTTGAGGGAAGGTCTAACCAATTTTTTAGGAGAAATGATTTAGGGATATATGAGCAGCTTCTAAATATGTGTAGGAACATGGAAATGACTTAGTGGTTAAAGTACTTGCCCCAATAATGTGAAGTCTGGAGGTCAGAATCCCAGAACCCACATAAATGCCAAGTTTTCATGACATTCAACCTGTAATTCCAGGCTCTAAAGGCTGAGATTGGTGTTGGAGCCCATTTAGGTTTCCTAGTGATTTTACCCAGCAGTTCTGCATAAAAGAGGATGATTGGACCATGGGCCTAAGTGCCAGGTATCTGAGATGGTCTGCACTTGGCTGTGCTGGGGGACAGGTCTTGTGCTCCACCCCTTGGCATTCCTTTAAAAGCCCTTTGGCAGGGACAGTCAGGGCCTGATGAATAAGGATCCAGGCCCACCTGAGGCTATCCTGCATTTCTCTCTGTTTCTCTCCCCTCTTTATTTCTATCTAATTCTTTTATCCCTCATTACTCAAGAGTTCCTGGGGTAAATAAATGTGGGAGCTGGCCTCCCACAGATGGCGCCCAAACAGGGACACAGATAAAGACAAAAAAGACAGAAAACCCAGGAGCTTGGTGAAAGGATGAGGGGGCATTGCAAGTGTAGGCATTCCAATAAGGAATTGAAAAATGAAGGCAATGGTATTTTATTCTCAGGTGTGTAGGTTAGGCAGTGAAATGCTGCAAGGCTGCAGCACAGACTTCTCTCTATCTAGGTCTCTCTCCCTCTGTCTCTCCTTCTCTCTCCTATCTATAAAAATTAAGGAAAAAATATAAAGTATAGTGTAGGAAAAATTTAGAGTAAGGTAGAGTAGGAATATTGGTAAGAAAACTTAGAATAAGATAAACTATAAGACAGAAAAACTATGTCCTTAATTGTTTAACTATGGGGCTATGAATGCAAAATCCTGGGGAAGAATCAGAGGAAATAGCTATCAAGAAGAGCTTAATGGGGAGAAAAAGATCCCTGTGGGAAGCTTCTGGTCCCAAGCAGCAGATGAGAGAATTTTCCCTAAGGTGAGTGAAATAAAACTTTCACTCACTGTACAGAAACACCATACCAACAGAATTAGATTCCTCTTGGCCATTGAAGCCAAAGTTTAGAGAACAGATGTTTTGGGAAAACTTGGTGGTCTTGCTCTCTCAGAAACTGAAAGCTTTCTTGGGAAAAAAATAGTAAAATCTCTCTCTAAAAAAACTAAAAGCCTTTCAGAACTTTCTCAGATTTTTCTCTTTCTGTAAGAGCAAAATTAGATTCACCTGTTAATGACATCTATGGGAACACCACCTGTGGTTCACTCTAAGAAAAAACAAAAACACATCTCCTGGAAGAGGGCAAAACCTCCCTCCTTGTCTTTCCTTCAAGCCTGTAAAAGGCAGCCAGAAATCCCTCTGCAGCTAGAACCTAGCCAAAGACGCTTGGGAAAGTGCAGGGCAGCTTGAGGATGCTGCTGGCATGGAGAAAGCAATGAAGCCAAGCTGCGGCTGCAGCTGTGCTGCCCTGTCAGGGACACTTTCCTCAGAGAGTGATGTGGGAGGGCTGCTGCTGAGGAGGAAGCAATGGAGGCTTTAAAATTCTCCCTGCAATGAGGGAGGCAGAGCTTGCGTTCCCAGAAATCTCTCTGAAAAAGCTCTCTTGTCTATCAGAGAAAGGGACTTTCTGAAAAAAGCTTTGTTTCAAGTGGTTTCATTTTCCTTCACTCACCCCTCACTCTCCCGGTGAGGAGAGGGAGTGAAACCCTGAAGGTTTTTTTCCTCTGGCAATAAGCTGCCATCTGAGTACACATGGGCAGACACATGCAACCCGCTTGGGCAGAGGGTCAGGTGAAAGGCCTGATTAGGGAAGTACACCTGTCCTAAAGCAAACTTAGGGAAGGAAAATCTCCCATTGCAAAAGTGAAACCAGGAAAACTAACCCTGTTTAGGGAACTGAAAGTTTGCTGGCATACTTGAAAAGCACCATGGGAAATGTAGTTAAAAACAAGTGAACAACTTGCCTCTAAAGAGATAATTAAGAAACCAAGGGAAAGTGGTCTGTACTAGCAGCAAATCAATGCAGGGCTGATGCCTAATAGATGTGCAAGGAGTTTTTGCTAAGAGCTTTATGGTTGTTCAATACGGTAATTTCGTCCTCACCCTGAGGAGAGGCTTCTGTGGCAAGGTTTGCGGCAACTGAGTGAAAACAATGGCGATTGTCTGAATTGAAGCACTTAGGGGAGCTGTTATGAATTTGGGTAAAGGGATAGCCTCTAGTTAGAAAGCATCTGCTGCTGAGCATCTCTGCCAGTTCTGGAACAGCTGAGAGAGCTCAGCAGGAAAGGTGACTTGGGGGAGTGGCATTGTCCTGAGTGTGTTACAGCCCCCTAGCAACAAGTGTTACAATGCCACAGAGACAGTACGCACTAAAATCCCAGGGTTGAGAGGGCCATTGCCAAATTAGGCTCTTGTTTCAGACTCTCAAGAACTTTCAGAATGATATCAAAACTGGCTATAAACTCTGAACTTTACTATAAGCGCTAAACTTTAGAAATGATTTGCATACTTCTGGTTTTGGTAATAGCTTAGCTAAAAAAATATCTTTCCTAGATGTTAAAAAATATTTTCTAGGTGCTAAAAAATCTTTTAGGTGATTGCTAAGTTAGATACTTGAATATGTTTGTAAAATAGATCTATAGAGTTTCTTTAAGAATATAAGAAGTATATTTGTTAAGGCAGTCCTATAGAGTTTCTTTAAGAATATAAGCTTGCAAAAAGTATAAGAAATGTAAATACATGTAGTAAATGGCCATGCTAGTTGTAAATGTAAGTTTAAATTTAAAGTGTTAATAAAGTAAATCATGGAAATGTAGGTTTATATATTAGGGTAGAATAAGCTTTTGGCATAAAGATATTGTATAGGCTTAAGTAAGACTTAGGTATAATATATTAAGGTAAGATATAGAATTTAGGTCTAGGGACATGGTAATGGTTTAATAGAGGGATTAGATAGTGAAGGTTTAATTTAAAAAAAGTAATTTACAGTGGAGTAGGTTTTCCTAACCTGGGATGCAGAAAATGGCATCCATAGCAGACTACAAACATGGCAGTTCCAGAAGCCAACAACTGCAAAAAGTAGCTTCAGAGACCAGTAGCAGAGCATGAGCAGCTGTGATACACAGAACATCAACATAGCACAGGTGGCAAACTCAAGAGGGTCTGCAAGCTTTCTGCTGAAAGGAAGCCCCAGTGAGGAGTGGACATGTATGCTTTGAGAAAACTGAGTGGCAAGCAGCAGCTTGGAAAGCCCAGCAGAGATGGCATGCCAAGAGAAGGGTGAATGGTAAGCAGTGGTATGCAGCAAAGATTTCAGACCCCAGCTGCCAGAGCAGGTCTGTCTCCTGGAGCCACAGTTCCTTGCTGTGGGATGGTCTGTATGTCAAATCTGTTGCTCTGATTGGTCAATATATAAAACACTGATTGGCCAGTGGCCAGGCAGGAAGTATAGGCGGGACTAACAGAGAGGAGAACTGAGAGAACAGGAAGGTGGGAGGAGACACTGCCAGCCTCTGCCATGACAAGTAGCATGTGAAGACGCCGGTAAGCCATGAGCCACATGGCAAGGTATATAGAAATGGATTAATTTAAGATATAAGAACAGTTAGCAAGAAGACTGCCACGGCCATACAGTTTGTAAGCAATATAAGTCTCTGTGTTTACTTTGTTGGGTCTGAGCGGCTGTGGGACTGGCAGGTGAGAGATATTTGTCCTGATTGTGGGCCAGGCAGGAAAACTCTAGCTACAGCTCCTAGAGACTGGAGCCTGAGATGCCACAGGAGAGGTGGAGAGTCAAGCAGGTGGCTCTGCAGAGGGGCCATGTGGAAGCTAAGAGCATGATTGTGGGCCAGGCAGGAAAACTCTAGCTACAGCTCCTAGAGACTGGAGCCTGAGATGCCACAGGAGAGGTGGAGAGTCAAGCAGGTGGCTCTGCAGAGGGGCCATGTGGAAGCTAAGAGCAGAGCAGTGTTAGCACTGGAAAAGCAGCTGAGACATGCGGGAACTGCTGAGTGCTCCAAGCTGAACAGCCTGACTGGGGCTCTGCAGGAACTGCTGAGACACAGCCGAGGTCCCAGCAGCAAGGTGTGGCTGGAACCATGGAGTTTCCCTGGGCTACATTCAGAGGTGCAACAGGACAGCATAAGGAGGATTCTGAGCACTGGACTGGCAGCAAAGCAGGTAATGGGACCCTCCCAGAGCCAGGGAAAACACAAAAAAAACATGGGGCAGGAAAATAATATTATTAGGGGAAAGGGGGATGCATAGAAGATGAATATAGAAAATTCCATAACTCATTAAGCTTTAGAACAAAATTAAAGAAGAAAGAAGTGGAAGAAAGGAATTGGTAAGGGACAAACACAATGAAATATTTTAGGACTGAGATGTTTAGGATGGCCAGATACAGAGACCAAGTTGACCAAGTTGCTGGTATCAAACAAAATAATACAAAACATCAAACAAACAAAAAACCCAAAACAATAATGCACACCAGGAAAGTTCACAACAAAATTTCAGAGCATACATATAAGAAAAACTTGAGAACACAGATAAGTATCTCCTGAGTGTTAGAAGTGGTTACATACAGAGGACTAGCATTGGACAAGCATTAGCTATCTCAAAATAAGTCTACAATCTGTCTGTCATTCTATCTATCTATAATCTACCATAATTATCTTCCTAAGTATCTAGCATCTATCTTTATGAGTTATTGAGCACTTTATACTCAAACTACCAAAGAGTGAGGTTAGTCAACTTGCTCAGGTCTGCCTTCTATGCAATCTTTCTTAAGTTTTTAATAGAGGATATGTTTTATTAAGATGAAAAAGGAAAACATAGGATCAGAGAAATAATGTCTCCAATGAAGGAGACTAACAAAATGCTGAGGTGAAAACTATTTTGTCAGCTTTGATAACAGCCATTTTGTTATGACATTGTTGCAGCATTGAACAGATTCCATCATCCAGAACTCCGGACAAAGAGACAAAAGTCGACCAGACAGAATACATGGGACTGTGGATTGTAACTTAGAGATAAGGAAGGTACAGCAGACGATAACGTGGAGACTAAGCACCAAGGTTTTCATACATTAATTTTGTATGTACGTGTGTGTTCATGTGCACATGAGCACACTT